>JAQFYR010001324.1:0-10320 GCA_034694985.1 Campodea silvestrii
GGCGACAAGACCCATTTAGTCATTTTCAATTCTCATTCCGGCTTTCATATCAATGTACAAGTTTTGTATTTTGTGCGTGTATAATGAACGAATAGTTTCGTTCGAATAATACAAATACAGAAAGTGGAAGCGTCACGTGAAAATACTGTAGAAATCATGCAAAAAGTAACCAATACTGTAGAAGCCATGAGAAAAAGGCTCAGATACGTAGTCAGGATTTCCAGAAGGGGGGGGGGCGGGATGGACCGAAAGGTAAAGAAATTTTAAGTAAAAAAAATATTTGCCTGAACGTAGCAATGGCGAAAATTTTTACGTTTTTCATTAAAATATGCAGTTTCAACGTGATTTTTTTAAAAGGAAGGCCCCGTAAAAGTAGAGAAATGTATATGAAGAATTGTAGGAGGGAAGCGAGGGCGAAATTTTGACTTATTTAGAGATAAATCTGCAATTTTTAATGGATTTTCGCATTTTTTTTTTTTAAATTTTCTCCTATTTTTTCTTTTTCTTTCTTATATTTTCCTTTTTAAATTCCTCAAGAGGGTTTCAATCCCCCTTCGGTACGCGTCTGTAAAGGCTTATTTTGTTCCTAAATCCACCGTTGTTGCAAACCAGGATTGTTTTTTTTGCCTATAGACCATTACCGCACAACCCTTTTCCGCACTGTTATATTTGGAGGGACACTACCGCACAGGTTAAGGAATGGGACGTAACCGCACAGGTGAAATTATAGCGGAACACTACCGCACTAAAATGAAAGTAGCACTAAAATGAAAGTAGTACATTACCGTACTCTTTAATCTGCAGGTCACGGTGGAAGAATAAGTGCTGCAGAGACAGTAAATACTTTTGAAATTAAACATAGTATATATGCTTACTTTCTTTAACATGTCTGAAAATTCCGACCTTCCTGTTTAAAATATTGATAAACTGATAATTATATAAGCACGTACGACGTACCTTCTTTTAAAACCTAACTTGTGCTCATATTGTTGAAAAATTCCTTGAAATAGTTTAGTGAAAGATTGTGTTCCTTATTGTTGAATATTTTGATAAATTTCCTGGAGGAATAACAAAAAATAATTTTAACATGTGAAAAGTATAATTACGTGAATGTATGTTTTCTTTAACTATGTATCAGTTGCCTGAAATTTGTATCCTACTGCAGGTACTGTATATAATCGTACCGCAATTGTGTATAAATAATTATATCCTCTGTTTTAGTCTTCCGTTAAAATAGTGGATACTTAATCTTATTTTCTAATTGATGAATTCTGTGCGGATTCGTACTGTGCGGTAATGTCCCATGTATGTGTTCGGATTAGTGGTTTCAATATTAACGTGTGCGTTAATGGGTGTGCGGAAAAGTCCTACCTGTTTGTGCGGTATTGTCCCATGAAAAACATGAAATGTGCGGTAATGTCCTTCTCCGCCGCCCACGTCCACCAGATATTTCCTCTATTACTTCTTCCTGATCTGTCAACTGACTGAAATTAAATTTCAAAGGAAACCGCTGTGCCAGGAAACTGGATGGTTCAAACCAAAAGCCGGTGCCAACCAAGCAGCCATGTTGACTGCTTTATGAATACCGAAAACATTCAGGACGACGGTGTGTGTTTGTCGTCGGTAAGAATTTACGATTTTCAAAGAAAGTCACTTCGCTAATGTGTAAAATATAAAGAAATAAATTTATTGATGTTTATAAAAAAAATATTAAATTTACTATTCTGTGACCTGACTTGGAAACATAGTGATGACTGTGATGTTGTTTCTAGAATTTCTCGTGATCAGATAGACCTATCGAGCTCAAATTTTCACCAATTGAAGATAAGATGTCACACTCTGAGGTAGTAATCCCTGCATGTTCCAGGAATTACCAGATTTCGTTTCCCAGATCCAGTCTCTTTAATTTTGGAACAAACCTCGTATACTTAAAAAAGTAGACTGTTTTTTTTATCAATTAAATCAGTTTTGTAGATATATTTTAGTACAGTGAAGTGTTTTCTGTTTATCTGTATGCATTGTTATTTGTTACTAAAGCTCAGCCAAACCTTTTTTCACTTTCAGGTATAAAACATTTTTCCTACTTCCCTTTCTACCGGAACTTCTTGCACATTTGTGGGGACCACGATTGTTTGAGGACTTATTTCTAATAACAGAGAAAGCCAGGAAAAACATATCAAAAGAAGAAATTAAAGCGTTCCAATACACATTCAGACAATTAGGTAAAATATAAAAAATAAAATGATATGAAAATGAAAAATAATTTAAATATCAAAATGATAAATAAGTAAAACAGTTATTGCCTGCTCTGTATATTCTTATTGCGACCGGTTTTCTGTATCGCGACATCATCAAATTATCAGAAAAATAAAAAAAACAGTACAGTTCAATTTATTTATGGCTTACTGCACTCTACTGTTTTGTTTTTTGTTTTTATTTTTGTGATGATTTGTTATATTTCTTTTAGGGGGCTTGGTGGACGAGTGGTTTACTTACGTTAATTACCATTTTGAAAAAAGCTCAAAATCACCACAAAAAGAAACAAAATGTAGTTTCCTTTTGTGGTGATTTTGAGCTCTTTTCAAAATGGTAATAATTTGTTATACACAGACGAAACCGGTTTCTGTAAATTTGGAATATACAGAGCAGGCAATAACTGTTTTATTTTTCAGTCTAATCATCTTAATCTGTATTATCGTTACATTCATTTAATTTAAATATCATTTCAGCTGATTGGTCTGGTCCTATCAACTACTACCGTGAGAATCTTCGAGGTGGTCGTGACATGACAGTCTCAACAACACCAATTTCTGTTCCTACTTTTGTAATTTGGGGCAAGAAAGATTTATTCCTTCATTACAATTTAGCTAAAGATTCATCTGAATATGTTACAAATTACAATTATCGTGTTATTAAAACTGGTACTCATTTTGTGCAACATGATTCAGCAGAAGAGGTGAATCAGTTGATAAATGATTACTTGGAAACAAGATAAAGATTATCTTTTGTAATGTAATGAAAGTCATTAAAATTATATTGGAATGTTACATCGTCTTTTTTTTAACATTCTCCTGAAATAAAAATCAAATGAAATTTCGGAGAACCTTATAATAACGTATGCTTGATGTATGTCAATTCAATTTCAAAGGTTTTTCAGTAGCAATATCATGATAAAATGCAAGATTTCAGTAACCGGAACGAAAATAAATGTTCAATGTAAACAGTCATTCCACATTTACAATTTCACATTTTTAAATATCATTGAGAGATTAAGATTGTTTTAATTAAAAGAGTCACTTCAACAATAAAAAATGTTGTGATATTTTTTGATCATATAGTATAAATTATCCATGACGACCACCAAAAAATTATGCATTTCAGCCTCCCCGTTCCCGGGTTATGGATGTCTGAAAATGGTGATGACGTCATAAGGGTACAAAATGAAAAAAAACATTGAAAACTCTTACCCTGGTTATATATGTGCGAAGGAAAAAACATTTGTGGGTACAGCTATGTTTTCCACTACTTTTAAAAAAAGAATCAGCGTTTTATGATAAACCATTATTGAGATTAATTCAAATAGTTTTTAAGGGTACACATGCAAAGTGATTTTAAACAGTCATAACTTGGGAACGGGTGGATGGAATGAGTTCATTTTTTTCCTTCTAATTCATGAAAAAATTGGCGAAAAAATTGTCAATTAAGTTGAAAATTTTCGATCTTGGTTGGAATGCCCCTTTAACATAATTATTTCACTGCTCTATTCACCGCAAATATCTCATGTTCTGTTCAATTATAGTAATATTGTTGTAATATATTTAAATTTACAATCATTATATTCTTGTCAGTATGTTGGGATTACTTGATGAATCAGCTGTTAAGACATAAGACATCGTAGGTGCAATGAAGGGCAGTAGGATTATAAAAAGAAGAAAAACTTGTGTTCATAAAATGTAAATTAAACTGGGAATTAAGAAATAAATATTGGTATCCTTGATTTAAAGTGCAGTGAACTATTATTATTACCAGTTCACGGAAATACACTATACCATACTAAAAAGAATGTTTATGATGCTGTATATTGTTAATTGTTAAAACACATTTTTTTTAATGAGAATTAAGTTTTTTAACACTAGAAATTGCAAATATTAAAGTGTTTTAAATAATATGCACAATAATAAGAATTAATTAAATGCTTCTTTCTCTGAAGTTAGGGATATTCCATTGACTGGAAAACGCACTCTTTCACATTATTTACATCTTGTATTTGTGATGAACATTGATTCAGATATTTATTTATTTTACTTCGTTTCATTTAAAAAAATGTTTTCACTGAAAAAGAATAATTATTAAATTATTAACTATATGTTTAACTTATCTTTGAACCACCAAAAAGAACTTTATTTCATTTCCAAAAAAAAATAAAAAAATAAAAATAACTAAGAAAAGTACACAAAAACTAATAATACATTTATGAAACCGAAATAATATAATTATCAGATCTTCAAAGCTCAATACAAAAATTTCCCATATATATTTCAACTCCTCGACATAATAAAATATTCTCTGACCATTTGTACTATTATTCCATTACCAGTACCAAGAAATAACATTATTTATAGAGATCCACTTTATTCGGAGTGGCTCCCTGCATCCTCGGAACACAAATTGAATTCATCAAACCCTGCATGCCATCAGCACTACTACAAACGCAGTCATAATGATATAAAAGTCGTATATAAAAAAGGAAGTTTTCCTGAGATGCTCCGTTGTCACTTCTGGATTCTTAAACCTACTTCTAGCAACACGAAACAGGTAATTGTTATTCTTATCTTCCGTCTAAAACCTTGCTTGTCATTTAGATTATTGACATGAAAACATTTACAGGGGTGAAGAAAGGAATTATTTTATTGTTGTTGTTGTGTGTTTTAATTTTGTTCATTTGTTCATGTTTTATGGATTTATTGTATGTTGATGTACTTTGAAATTTTTCAGGGTTTCAATTAATTATTACTTTGTAGTTTTAACAATAATAGTTAAGGTTATAGGAGATATTGATGGTTGCGTAAAAAATCAGAAACATTCTAATATACTATGTAAAATTTTCGTTGATGTTTTGAAGAAATAGGCACACATGATTAGCTATTATAAAATAATATATTGCACAGTACTCATGAAAATATAACTTTGAATTATCATAATATATTGTGTACTTGTAATGATATTTAATATAGTTTAGATAAATAATTTAATAACTGCAAGCAGTTGACAGTCGGTATGCGTTAGTTATTTTTTTATTATTATTATTTTGCTACCATAGTATTAATTTAATTTATAAGAAAGTCAAGTAATGTTTTTCATATATAGTAAATTAAGGTTTGTTATTAACAGGCATCATTACATTAATTAAACAACAATTTCAGACATAGAAAAACTTGTTGTTTGATTAATGTATAATGATGCCTGTTAATAACAAACCTTTATAGGAAATATCTGTTTCTTGCTAGTAATAATCATTTTCATTTCAACGAATTATATTAGAAAATATTTTAAAAATAATTTAAACAAAGCTTTTGTTGATGCATATATTAATTTCATAATAATAATAATATTGCAGTAATTCCTGTGCCATAATTTTCAATAAAGTTGGCATGTAATATAGTATATATTTGATAATTCAAATTACTGTATATTAAATACTCAAATATCGACTAAAGGTAATGCAGGATTTTATGAGCACACCAATACAAGAATCTTCAATAACTTTGGTCACCCTTGCGTTAAGAAGGAAGCTGCTGTATTTTAAAGATGTTTTTGTACATTGCGGAACTGCATATTAAACAGACCAACGCCCTGAATAGGCATACGACAAGTACCAGTATATAAGTATTCAACACTATTCACTATAAAATGACAGGAAGTGGGATTTTCACGCAATAGTAAGTCATTAATTCGCAATTATGATGGAGGGTACTTAAAAACTCTCCTTACAGTGCTATACTCAAGTGAAGTGAATATGTGATATTTTTTGTGAATTTTTCTTAAAGCTCGGATTTAGGGTTAAAGTAATTTATTGTTACGCACGTTATGTGAATAATATTTATCGCTATTTATTTGTAAATATTTTAATTTAAAATTGGAAAATATGCGAGTCGAATTCTCACGATATTTTACAATTAACTGCTGCGTCCAATAAGTATTGAGATTTATTTATTTATTTATTGTTATGTTCAGTATATATACGGTTATTATTATTTAGATTAATATAACTGGACGGACATGCACATGTAAGTATACTATTATAATATATTTTTATCAATTCATTCTGTATACAAAATCGAAGTTCAGAACATAGTTACATTGTGTAATATAAGTTATTCGTGCAGGAATAGTATCTATAACATACCCATGGTCCTTAAAATTAAAGATGTTAAATAACATTAACTAAGTTAGTTTAATTTTCGAATTTAACAATATTTAAAAATACAATTCTTTGTAAAAAAAAAATTATTTTTAATAATTAATAAGGGGAATTTTCTTTCAAATCTAGTGAATTATATATTTACTTGAAAGTTGGTGAAGGTCTGTGAAGTTGTATTTTGAAGGGTGTAAAATCATCTGAGTGTATAAGAATGTTATAAAGTGACAATAGATTAGAGATAACAATAAGAATTAAACAATTGCATTTTTATGAGTGTAACTTTGAAACAAAACAGGAAATAGTTTAATTGTGAAGATTCATCCACAGTAAAGTAATTGTTTCCCATTATTTCAATTATAATTTGTGCTTGCATTTTGGTATAAAATATTTGTTTCGCGTAACATAAAACGATGTGTTTATTTTTGTTAAGTTTATTACAGTACTTTAATATAAAAGTTTTGTTGCGTTTTTTTTTAATCGTAATTTTTAGTTTCTGAATGGAATGGACAATTTCTTAGAAGGATAGGTGAGTTTGTCTAACATCTAAAATTCTAAATGCATGTAAGCTCATTTTTAACTTAATTACTCAGCTATTTATTAATCAACTTAAACAGTTTTTGTGTCTAAGTATTAGGAAAAGTTCTCAGATTTTTGATAGAAGTGAAATTATTTTATTTAAATGCATATTTTCTTGTCCAATTGAAAAATTTTATATGGATAAACGACTCATTTAAAAGTAATAAGTTCCTAACTTTTGGAATTTTTTCCATACCTTTAAATTGACGTAATCACAAAAATAACTTTCTGGTGATGTTTTATTTTTGTGACTATACTTCAAATTAAAGGTATACGAGAAAAAAATCCAAAAGATTTCAATCATTCATGTTTCTAAGGATCAATTCACTACATAAAAATTTTCATTTTGTCTAGTAAATATGCATTTAAACAAAATAATTCGACTTTCATCAAAATACTGGAATCACTTCCTACATTTTACATGTAGAACTGTTCAATTTCATTAATAAATAGCTGATTGACTGCTGCATGTTGAAAATGAGCTCACTCCCTATACATTTGGATGGGAGAAAAACTCCCATGTCCTTCAAAAAATTAGTTGATTGATACGATGTCACAGTAATAAATCGTTTTGTGAATACTAATTATTTCACTCGTCCATCCTTTTTAATTTGAAACTAAGATTTTTCCTGAAAATTATTCGATTGTCATATACTTTTCACAGAATGTCGAATTAAAGGACGCTAAATATTTTCCTGTATTAGCTGATTATATTGTTTGTGATCAACTGTGTTTTGTACTTTCTACGCCATGAACAATAGTTTACACCAAGATAACTTAGATAAGGGCATCTTGTATATCACAAAATTAATTATGTAGGCACACAAAAGACGTACTTTGCATTTGAATTTGGTAGAGCTATGTACGCGTACAATTCATTTCTTGCTTTGATTGTATTCACAAAATTCCGATATCTGAAAATATTATTTTCATCAAAACCATTTAATCATTCTCTGATCCTTAAAAATCTTAATGCGTATTTAAAACAAACTTTACGTAATACTGGTGAAAATTGAATTGCTGAATAATAACATCAAACAGGCATCGTCCTTGCCGATAATTGTCCCGCTAAAAGATTTTCATATAAGGGTAATATTAGTTTCAGGAATATGACGCAAAATTTAAATCCATTTTCAAAATGGAAAGATTTAACATTGGAAAACCTTTAACCCAGCTGCACACTATGTCGAATCGGATCTGAATTTTCTTTACCCTAGAGTTAAATGGGAGAATTTATTCCGATTCGATCCGACGTGATGTACGGTCTTCCATGTAGAGAAGGCATACGATATTTTTCGTTCGTTTCCGTTCTGATCCTATCCTACAGTACGTAGTGGGTGAGAAGGAGAGAAGCACGTTACAATTGAAGATTCAACAGTCAAACTTTGAAATTATACATTTTTCTTTTTGTCATAAGAACAGCATGGCAGCATCTAACGTAGTAATAAGAGGTAACATCTGTAATATTTCATATAACTGAGGAAAACACTCGGTGCCTCAGAAGTGGGAACGTTCTCTCGTTCAGAGAAAATAAAACATCGCTAATGGATTATTTATCTGTTCTCAATTATGAATTTTACTGACACGGACTTGTATGTTTTTAGAGAAAAACAGAAATAAAGATCTTTTAACTTTTTCGACGATTCATGCAGTTTCGTTTAGTTTGAGCCGTGGATCTGGTCACAAATAAATGTTTCAATTTCAATAATATTTCACTTGGACGTTATTATTCAGCCATTATCTTTGTTATAAAAAAATAAGGTATAATAAATTATTTTAAATAAATTATGTAATTTTTATATTTTTGGTAGTTTGTAATCGTTAGTCCTTTGAATAATGAAATCCCCATATGCCTTTAATTACAGTAATGCAGTGGAACACACTCTTTGGTCTCTTGGCTGCCTTCCTTTTGATCATGATGACGTCACAATCCGACTCAGCCATAGCCGTACCAATATGCCTTAAGAACTGCGCACAATGTGAAATCTGGTACTCTGAGTACTTCGATGGAGAACTCTGCGCTGAAGACTGCGTACGACACAAAGGAAAATTCATCCCTGACTGCGCAGACGCCAACTCCATCTCAAGATTCCTTTCAAGAGTTGAAAAATAACACCTCACCGAAGCAACGTAACATTCCTCCTGCATTTAAAAGTTCCTTAATGAAACTACTTCATCACCAGTCATTATTTTTATTTTCTTTAAATTGATTTTAATAAATCAGTCACAAAATAAAATTTGATGGTTTTAATTTTCTTGGATGATGTACTCGTCTAGGGCTTGTACGCCTGCGCTGCTGGGTTTGTATCTTTTTAGGAATTTCTTTAATGTCGCTGGAACGTTACAATCAGGTACTGACATCCCGGCTGTTGCAAGGCAGGATTCGGCGCATGCGCGACCCTGGAAAAATTCCCCGAACATTTGTTGACATTGTCCACAGTTGCTGAAAACAAATATAAATATTACAAAATTAAATATTTCCACAAAAAGGGGCGAGGGGGGGATCTCTGTATGAGTGTGAACTATACACACAAGTAACTTCAAATTTTGGTGTGTTTCATCAATGAAAGCTATTAAATATTATTACGACAACCGAGAGGGAACTAGGAACGTAATACTCTTGGAAATTCCGTGTAAAGAACGTTGCTTCAAAATCAACGATTTATCATAAAGTTATACAGTGTTTTGCAGTAAATGGTTACTACCGTACTACAAGGAAACAAAAATCGAATATATTTGAAATAATATAGGAATTTTTGGAAGGGAATAATTTATAAAATTAACTAGATTTTCAGTTGAGTGCTCGGGATATAACTTTAATTAAAGTGAAACTTTGAAAAAATTAAATAATATTTGCAAGACAAAAAAACGTTAATGGAAGCCTTACATTAAAACACGAATTTGCCAGTCTCTGTACGTTTATTAAATTTTCGACATGTTTCGCAGCACTGTTGCATCTTCAGGAAACATATACATAACAATAAAAATATCAACACTAAAAATTAAAACCACTACTTGGGACAAAATAAACTAACCTATGGAAGCTTATATTTATATTATTTTCCGTTTGTAAAATGATTGGTGAAATGGAATTTAGTCTTCAAGGTTTTAGATTCAAGCCAATTACTCAGTTAATTTATTTTGATAGCGAGATTTCACCACTCTTCTTTTCATAAACTAAAACTGTTATTTTTTTGAAATTTATTTTTGTTAAACTTGGGATCAAACCATACCCATTACTTCCATACATAGGTGACAGTAGTCCCCTGAGGGGCTAAATGGTGCTAAAACACAGGGCCGGATCCAGAGGGGGGGCGTGGGGG
>JAQFYR010001325.1:0-10319 GCA_034694985.1 Campodea silvestrii
CAGAAATAGGCAAAAAATTATTTTAGGCGCCATAAAAACACAAAATTTCATGATATCCAGGAATAAATATGCCCTGTAAAAGCATGTAACATAATATCCCATTGCAGCAGGTACAGACAATATTTCTAAACTCAGCAAAAGACAGCAACACCCCCTGGACACCCACAATTTATGTTTTCAATCTTTACAACAGATGGCAGCATTCCCATCACTTTCACTCTTACTACGTTCAAATATTTTAGGGGTGCAGCCAGGAAACCTTCAGTACACTCTAGTACGCTAGGGGGCCAAATGAAATTACTATGTTTCGGTGCTTCAATCTTGTATCTACGATGATCTGTTCAAAAGTTATTGCTGATTAAATTTCCAATTTCGGCGTTTTCTTATGTTTCTTAAAAAAACTTCGAAAAACTTGTAAAATTCGGAGGAAAAAACGTAACAGTTAAAATAATCGATTAATTTGATTTATTTCCTGGCTGATAAATCGATTAGCAGAATTTCAATAACCGCCCGAGCCTTTCATAAGCTCAAAACAATATTTGCGAAAAAAATTCTGTCGGAAATTAATAAACCGTAAACCAGGGAAATCATAGAAAAGTAAGATAATAGAACAACAATAGCCAATAGGCTACAATAGAAACACATTGGTATTTTGATATTATTCAGAATTCCAGATCTACTATCAAAATGTGGAATCAACATGGCAGCTAGTATTAAGTTTTGAAGATTTGAGGGCTTGAGGCTCTATACTGTAGTAGCAGTAAATTATAGCAACAATCAATGACATAAAAATAAGAGTGAATTGTTATAATTAGCTGAGGAATTTCCAAGACATGATATCAGAAATAAAATTCAAAGCAACGTTCGATAAAATAAAATGTGGGAACGTGAAATTCAAAGCTATGTCATCAAATTTTGAAATGAGTAGTGTACTTTTATTAAAAATAATTTTATTGGCAGTTTTAGCTCTAAAAGGACCAACAATAATGTGATTCCCCTGTTTCCAATTTGATAAAATTATCAAAAGACTTTGTGACATCAAAATACGGCATGTTAATATCATAATTAATCTTACTCAAATAAAATATAAAAATCAATATTATTATCTCATATGTACCTACAAAACAATCTCTTTTTTCTCATGATAACAAAATTAGAGGTGCACCGATTATCGGCCGATTAATCGGATCGGCCGATATCGGCATTGTAGTGTTCCATGATGAAATAATAATCGTTGTTTCAATGTATTGAAACTTTAATACATAATCTCATGCCTAACAATTATCAAAGTACATCTTATATCGATGGATGCATTTTATACACTGTTTGTGCTTACTTGATTGATAGTTCAGTAGGTGTCAGCACTCTACAGTACAGTTCGCATATATCCTAATAGTTAGGTAACTTATTATACAAACATGTATACAGTACATAAACTAATTGCAATTTAATTACAGTTAAAATAATAGTTTTTCACACTTTTAAATTTTTACCTGTAAATAAAGTGGTAGAAAAATTAATGGGAAACATTTTAGTGGCGCCTTTTCATCGGTTTTTTTTTCAAGATTTTGAATTTTTTGGGGTTTGCATTGACCTCTCTGGCCTTCTGGCCTCTCCTGTTTTCATCAGCCAATCAAAATGAAGTTAACTCCTGTCTTTCAAAATATAGTATCTGTCATCATGGAGTGCTTGATTTTCTGCATCCTTTGCTCACAGGCCATGGAATGGAATTGTATATGCCTTCGTATATGAGGATAACAACTAAAAATATATAATGTGTTTCCTAAAATTTTCAAATGAAATTTCCACAATCAACATAAGTATTAAAAAAAAAAGATAAAAAAAATACCGCTTCTGGCCCAGAACATATAGGCCTACAGAGACTTTTTTTGGATGTAGTGAGTGAGACGGTGAAATTCTATCATGAATTAATTGCAACGAATATAAAGTGCAACACATATCAGAATTCTATCAGTATGCATATAGTTGAATCTCACAAGTCAATCATTTTCCACAAACTCAGCAATTTTTCATTTTCTTTAAATGTATTTTCTTCAATTTGCCTATCGTATCCACACGTGGCTAGCTATTTTGAACAAGATGGCCGATGGGGAATACATGGCTATTCGTTGAAGGTCTGCAAACATCACAAGACAGTTGAGTAAAGGGAATCTGCTCTATATGCTTTTACTCGTAAAACCGTCATTGTACATTTCCCCGTTCATTGTAATAGTGCTGAGCATTTGCTCAGTGATAAAACCGTATTGCGGAACATGAATATAAGATTTTGATGCAGACTTGCAGAAGCAAATTACACATTCAAACTGACCTTTTCTCGAAGATCGCATCCCTGGATAAAAAAAATCACCAGTTCCGTATCGTCGACCCCTGTTAGTGAGTCAACAGCAGAAAGCCTTAAGAAAGAACTCGATGTGTTGCGAAAAGAAATCAAAGGTCGGTTTACAACCGTTCTCGAAAAACTCGAATCGAATACTGCTCATTGTGATGAACTCGAACAGTACTCACGACGCAATTGCTTGTTACTACATGGGATTGCAGAAGATGAAGCAATAACTCGCAAATTACGATCGTCGGCAAAACCAATTAAGGCGACATAACCCTTGCCTCCAGAGGATACGGATACGAAAATAAATTCGACGATAAAAGAAAAGCTACAAATTGAAATCGAACCGTGGCAAATTGACCGGTCACATCGTATCGGAAAAATCGATCCCGCCGGTAAAAAATCGAGACCTATTATCGTCAAGTTACATAGTTATAACGATCGTTCGAACTTTTTCCGAAACAAGAAACTACTTAAAGGCACTTCGATCATGATTACGGAATCATTAACACGAAAAAGACTTGATTTATGCAAGAAAACGACTGATATTGTTGGTACTAAACATGCATAAACACTGGATGGTCGTATATATTGTGTGCATAATAATAAAAAGGTAACAATTAACAGTGAAAGTGACATGATTAAAATAAGTTCTTAACACGTAATTATTAACCTAGAGAATAACTCGATGTATATAATTATATAGTACCATAAGACATTAATTTACCGATAATTTATATATTTTTAATTTATATAATTATAGTACTCTATATACACAAAATGAATTGTGTAACAAGTCGAAATTTACATAGCAAATAAGTAATATTATATTTCCAAGACATTAACCGTTCCTTGCGAAAATCTTAAATTACTTTATTTGTGCTCAATTAATTCCATCGTGCACATTATGCCTACGTCACACAATTATATTTCGTTTACAGTGATTAAACATGATGAGTCAAATTGATACTACATACAAAATGTTCAGTATATCACAATGCTTATACTTACGTACAGTCAGCGCACATTGTATTTGTTTTATTATTATTTAATTTAATACTTTTGCTGCTTGCAGCTTTCTTTATTAGTTTAGTTTATCCGTTTTTGTTTAAAACATTACTATACATTATGATTGCACTAACACGATATGTTTATTCATATATCATTAGTATAATAAGTTATTATATTTATTTTGTTTTTTATTTAAATATAAGTATCAGAATATCAAAATTTGAAGAAAAAGAATCGTACGCAGCAAGTGGTATTTCAATATCTTTAACTAGCCATCATGGCTTTGGATAATGCAAAAGATGCGAATTCACAACCAAGTAGTCAGTATAACCTATGGCAAGAAATTTTAAGTTTTGATGAAGAATTTTTTGAAAGTAGCAATTTTAACACAATAAATCCATATCCCCCAAGGTCCGAGTTCGGGAATGCTTGAGGTAAATGTAAAAAATGCTTGAGAAAACTTCCTTTTTGCGTGAGTTCACGTTTTGCTTCTTCGTCAATATTGCTTTCATTAAATCAATGTGCTCGACCATGCGGTACTTCGATTTTTACAGTATTAAAATTCATTATTTATATTAGGCCTATATTATACCAGTCCGTCGCGGAAAAAGAAAGAACTACCATTTTCTGCAAAACATGTTTTAGTTGCGTATTTTACAAAAAATAGTATTGATTTCTATTCAAAATTATGATACATTAAAAGACAAAATAAGTGACTGACAATAATTGGCGCGATTTTCAACCGCCACTGGTCAGAAAGATTCGTGGAAACAAGAAATATAGTAAATCTTGAAAATGAGAACTCCCGAGCGTAGCGAGGGCGAAATTTTTACGTCATTTATAGCGTGAAATAGGCCTACATTTATGCAGTTTTAATGCAATTTTTCAGAATAAATGTTTTTTTTATTTTCTTCTTCTTGTAACTGTTAAAATGCGGGAGAAATGCAGTATTATGCGTGTAAGCGTGAGTTTAAGCGCAAATGCGGGAGACTCCCGCAAAAAGCGTGAGACTTGGGCGGTATGAATAAATCTCAACCTCGATATTTCAACGAGTAGTAGTATCAAAATCCCTTTGCCTCGTATAAATAATTCCATTCTGTTTGGTCACATCAATGCACAGTCAATTGACTCAATTCCAGCCCACATTGATTTTATTCGCAGTTTGGTACACGATAATGATCTTGATGTGCTGGGTGTAAGTGAAAGCTGGCTGAAACCGAACGTTGATGCCGTTCATTATGACATTGACGGTTACACCCTCATAAGAAACGACAGATTGTACTCTGGAGGAGGTGGCGTTGCTCTATATATTAAACAAAATTTAAAATTATTTATGTTCCCGTAATCACAATATCAAATATTGAACAGTTGTGGATTGAGTTATCATCACACTGGAAGAAACTAGCATTAGGTGTTAATTATAGACCACCAAAACACATTCCTTCAGAATCAATTAATGACATTCACACTGCACTTGCATTTATTGTACCTCAATATTCTGACATTATTCTTGCTGGTGATTTTAATTTTGATTTAATGAAAGAAAATGTAAAATATCTTGTAACCAGCTTGTATAATGCATATAACATTTCCCAAGTTATTGAGGAGCCTACGCATGCTACAGCCACTTCACACACATTACTTGATCACATTTATATTTACAATGACGAAATAAATGCAGTGAGTGGTCAATTTCCAGTCCCCGATATAAGTGCACACGATTTCATACATATTACATATCCCATACCCATAGCGAAAACACAACGTAGAACAATAAAATACAGAAATTACAAACGAATAGACGTTGACAGTTTCGCACAAGACTTGATTAATTCACCCTGGAATCTAATAGACACTTACGATAACATAAATGACAAAGTTAGTCGCTTCAACTCTTTGCTTCTCGCCGTCTTCGACAAACATGCACCAGTTGTGACTAGAAAAGTAAAGAAACCTCCAGCGCCTTGGATCACTTCAGACATTAGAAAGGATATGAAAAGACGTGACAAACTTCTTAGAAAATACAAAAAACTTAAACAGACTGAACACTGGAATGCATACACACTGTTAAGAAATAAAATCAGACAAACAATTCGTAACAAGAAAAGACTTTTTCTCAATACATCACTTCAACAGCAAAATGGCAAGGTGCTGTGGAAGACTCTTAATAACTTCGACATTCACAAGAAAAGAAATAATAACTCTCAGGTAAATATTCCTTATTCTCCTGACGAAATGAATAAATATTTTACTTCAATTGGACACAATAATATTCCGAAATACCTGTCACATAATTGTAAAACTCCTAAGCACTATTTTCATTTTGACCTAGTCACGGTGGCACAAGTAGAAAAAATAATTTCTAATCTTACTTCTACAGCAATAGGTTTAGACGGAATATCGTCCAAAATGATTAAATATTGTTTACCGTACATTATAACACCATTAACTCATATAATAAATTATTCACTTCTCACAGGACAATATCCATCACAATTTAAAGAAGCTAACGTTATTCCTCTTCCGAAATGTAAAATAATTCAATTATTAAGTGAGCTGAGACCAATATCGATATTACCTTTTCTTTCAAAAATAATAGAGCGCATTGTTCATCAGCAGCTTACATCCTACCTTAATAAACACAAGCTTCTTCAACCGCTCCAATCAGGATTCAGGACAAACCACAGCACCTCAACTGCACTTCTTAAAATTACTGACGACATTCACAAAATTGTTGACAATGGTCAGCTATGTCCACTTGTTTTGCTCGATTTTACCAAGGCGTTTGACAGTGTGAATCACTCACTACTACTACATAAATTACAACAACTTGGTATTTCCGACGTTGAACATACATGGATACAAAACTATTTAGATGGTCGGAAGCAAAGAGTTAGCTTTGATAACAAAACCTCGTCATTCTTAGAACTTACCCAAGGTGTACTCCAGGGTACACCTTGGGAAAGTTGTCCGCACGAATTATGAACGGCCCCTTTACTGGTCTATTGAAGAATTTTTTGTCTCTCCAATGTGACTTTGGTGAATGTGAAATAAATAAGAGAATTAAAACTCCATCGTACAAGTCTCTGAAGAAACAGCAAACAGTTAGTGATTTGTGAATTGATATCAAAGTAAAATTTCCGTCATTCAATTTCAGAACTATTATACTCTCTTAAAATGGTAAACTATGTGTGAAAATCGCCTAGTTAGATTCTCATTGTATTTTTAAAGCAAACATTTAAAACTCTCTCCTTCGCCAGTCAAGGGTTAAACGTTAATTTCAATAAAAATGAGTCGTTCCGCAGAGTTATATTGTAAGTACAACAAACGTCCACAAACTACTGCGAGAATTGTATAACTTGTACAGTGTAGTTCATGAGTGAATAACTCCTCTATTGCCAGATCCATACACAAAGTTTCCGCTGCCTGCAACGTCGCGACAGAACAAGAGCAGAACTGCATCTGACAGACAAAGTGATGTGATTTTTGGAAATAAAGTATAGATTCGAAGGAAATATGGGGGAAAGACCTCCAGGTCGCCACAAGGCACGTTCGGAGATTTATTTATACTTGTAGGCAGATGTGTTGGTGGTTGTGACGATAAATAAATTTGAGAGGTTTTGTTGTCATGGATAAAATATTTGATTTTCTAGAAACAAGTTACGCAAAATGATAAATAATTTACCAGATATTAAAAGGAATATGATGTTAGTAGGTACAAGGTAGCAAAGTAAATTATTTTAATACTGTATTATGTATTACCTATTACAAAACTTGCTGTTTTTACAGGAGAAAGGGAATTAACAAGAAATTATTTGGTCGAGTTTTCAGTTTTTCAAAATTAATGTACATATAGTTAAAACGAAAACGTAATTTTAATGTAGATGATTTTTTCATGCACGAGCAATTCTAGAATCCGTTTTAAAACTTGAAAAGAAAAACTATTTGTTTGAGTTCCCTGTAAATAAAATCGTATTCAGTACATCTCTACACTGTCTTAGGCCTAAAGGCTATATTTGTAATGAATAAAATCATTGCACTTTTCTGCAATCAATTTACATTACAAAAATCATTTGTTTCATCTGTCTGGTGATGAGAAAAGTGTTTATTCAACTGGTAATAGTATCCCTTCAATTCAATTTGCGACCCCTAATTACCTCTCCCATGCTCTATATATATAGACTTACGAAGGTAGATAAACTAGGGACAATAAAAGTTACAACATAAACACATTAGGGGTTAAATTATCATGTTCATTCAATTACCCTGTGCAGCTTGTAATATATCAAAGAGCATTATAATTATAAAAATTCCTATATTCCCGGAAGTATTACATTGCAGAGTAATTGATTTTCCCAATGCTGGCAGTGTACGTATACTGTAGCAGCTGTGAAATTCAAGCCATAGGGAAAGCGACCGCAGAATTATAGTCCTTAAGCTGTATCAACAACCACATAATTATTGCGCATTGCACAGGACGGGTACCAACCTCGAAGAGAATAATAAAGACACAAGCAAGTGGAAACAGTATCGTATGGTCGTAATACTCGTAAACAAGTAACACCCAGTGGATGGATACAGCCCAAAGATATTTGCAGTTTTCGTTCCAGAAAACATTATATTCTCAGGAATGAAAGACCTTTTACTGTAAATAAACTTTAACTTTTATTAACTAGTACGATGATAATTATTATATACACAACTTTGTTAACTACTCATCATTTTGTACGGTACCAACAAAAATGAGCGTTTCTACAATGAATCAACAGAAATGCATAGTTTTGTATTAACCTATAAGGAATAACAAATTAGAACTTTTCAATTCTTGGCATTCACTCACTATGTATAGTTCTTAACATACCTACCGTGCTGTTATAGTAACAATTGTCCACAAAGTACAATACTTTCTGAATCTGAATAAATATTTCGACTTTCCAGATACAGTAACCAAAACTTAGGGATTTTACAAAAGTTGTGCAGTTATATCGTCCTCATATTTCATAGCCGTTTCGAGTAAATTTTTAATTGATATACAAAATACGTATCCGCTCAGCGTGTTCTTAGCTCATTCGGCTAAGAAAAAAATCGAAAGGCTGGTCAGTATTTACACTATAGTAGAAATAATTAACTGCTAGTATCATTATTGTCATTTTCAGACTTGCTTCAAATCAAAGGGAGTGGTACATTCCTAGTGGGCCAAGGATTGTCACCCGGATTCGCACACCAACGATGAATCTTCTGATGTGATCAACTATCATACATTCTCACTGGATTCTTCCACGTATGAAACGGCACTGGAAGTAGATTAGAACAGAGAAGAGTTAGTTTCGTTTCCCATATGTTGGCGATTGACACACTGCTATCAATAGAACCATGGCCGAGGACGAGAGGTCACGCGACTGTCGTCTGCTAGCGAGCGAAATTAGGCTATAGGCAAAGAAAATTACGCATTAGCTGCTCAGACTAACTATTTTAAAACCAGTTGACTTTTGCGTTTGCATTTCATACTTTATTTTTACTTTTAAGTATTTTAACAAAAAAATAGCGCGTCCCTTGGTGACACTAGCGACATACCTGTATGCGGAATAGCGAGGACCTCTTAGCTCCAAGTGGCAAGTTGATGAACTTTCCTAAGAACAGCAGACGACAGTTTCATGACCAGCCTCGTCCTCGATTGTGGTTTGGGCAAGGTTTAGATTCTAACCTATACTAAATCGTAAAATGTTAAGCTAGCTTGGTTTACGCATCTGAAGTATACTTGATTTTAGTCTACAATTGATATTAATACATAACCAAATCCTTACTTCTACACAATCATGTACAAAATACCAAGATTTTGAGAACCGCACGAGAATCGTAATGCATTTACACTATTATACTTTGTATCTTTTTCAGGTTACTGAATGATATTATAGGTCTATATACACAAAGATTCTTCTTCCCTAAAATGAGTTTCACTATGCACCTCAAATTATTGTTGTTGTTAGCAGTGCTTGGGAATAATGCAAGTAAGTAAACAATGTGTATTAATACAGTTTTTATACTATTTCGAATTAACAATTTTTAATTGAATTCATGACACACAATAAATGCGAATGAAGCTGATAGTCAATCCCCCAGGCGGCAGTGGGTGCATCGAGCAGTAGCGAGGCTAGGGGAGCACGGCCCACGACGTATGGATGCGGATCATCGACTTTCGGAAAACTTAAAAAACAATGGAAATCCTAGAATACTATAATCACTGGGCAATATGAACAAGTATATGTATAGATATGTAAAACGTAAAGGACCCGGTCAATCACGTGACCAGTGGTCATTTTAAATCTGGATGGGAGACCAGCAAAAAATTAAACAGGCTCGTGCACTGTAAAATAATTATTCTCTTTTATACTTTTAAAAAAATAATTATGATTATGTGTAGTACATAGTATAAAGTTTGAAATTGGAACTTTTTATTAGTTTATGTTTATACATACTGTATATTAGAGGAACACATGTTTCAGTAGGCAGGTATTTTATCACTATTTTAACCCCTCAGGGAACTACTGTCACCTATGTATGGAATACTGGGTATGGAAAGGTTCGACATGCAACCACGGTTTTGTCCCTTCAGGACGCATCAGGCATGCTGCACTGGCTACGGTTTTTAGACCCCTAATACGAACCTTTTTTCCGTAGCGTCAACCATCTGCGCCACACAGACTGTTAACAAACACACCACTAGTAAATAGGTTATTTGAGGTACAGTGGTCGAATGGATGAATAAGGATAGGGGAAATGTGGGAAATTTAAGTTTACCGCTGTCAGTCTTATATATACATACTGATACAGAAATTACTAAGTTTACCTCAACACACATCTTCGAGTGCTCTCAGATTAGAAACAAAAAGAAGACCAATCTTTATAAAAGCTATTGCACACACTTTTAAATTTATTCAATTATTAGAGACATTGGATGAAAAAA
>JAQFYR010001326.1:0-10315 GCA_034694985.1 Campodea silvestrii
TGTTGAACGTAACAATAAATTCATACAGATTATTTTGTCACTGATCCATATTTCTTATGTAACGTAACAATACTATATTATTTTAAATTTCTGCTTTTTACTAAATATCTAAAGAATTACTGTGAGTTCAGATGCTGGGTGGAACGAAAAAAAAGACAACAAGATTGCAGCAACAATCTTCTCAATAAATCTTGGTAAGCACTACATTTCTAATCTTTTCGTTGCAGTTGCAGGCTACATTATTTTTCAAGCAGTATTATTTTTGTACACTACTTTCAAAAACCATTTTCATTTAAAAAGTTATTGAATTAAATCAGTTCCGGATTAAGACCCTTCGGTGCTACTACGCGTGGTTGTAGTGGGGGCCCTTCCATTTAATACATGAAGCTGAGTTGCTTGATTTCTTTGACCAATCCATCATTGTCTTAACCCATAACATGTTTAACGAGGACAAAAGGTATGTGCTTGTTTCACTTTTACGTTGCATTTAAAATTAACGTACGGAACAACAGCGAAATTTTCTACGAAATTATTTATCAGTTCTTTGCTTTCTTTCACTTTAAATCGTCGCTCTATACACAGTAACAAAATTCGTAATACATGTTATATCATTTCACCGTGCGAATATATTACTGCAACAAGTCTACATATTTCTACAGGTGAAGTACACTCTATGGGAAGGAGGGGTTCACGGACTGGCAGCGATTTGGAGTCCGAAATTGCTTGATGTGAGTCAAAGAGTATCTCATCAGCTAATTGATATTGTGGATTGGTTACCAACATTATACGCAGCTGCAGGTACGAACAGTTTAATGTAACACAGTAAATGAAAACGGCTGTGCAATTGATTTATTGTATTTCAGGAGGTAATATAACTGATTTAGGTGAAATAGATGGGATAAATATGTGGGATGCAATATCTTCTGGTACTGATGAATCTCCCAGACGAAGACTTCTGCATAATATTGATGATGAATGGCAGTATTGGGCATTAAGAAGTGGAAACTGGAAATTACTTCAAGGTGGGGAAATGTATTGCAAGTGCCGATTAGGACATTTTGCGGAATTCGAACAGTTTTTTAAGTACGATGTACTGTATGTGTACATTACAAACTTTGATACAGACTTGTAAAAACTTTGATATAGATCTTGAACAAAATTTTGATATAGTGGACTTGTTTTCCAGTACTAATAATAAAGGGCATGTACATGTTGAGACGCAACTGAGAAGGCGTTTACTATAGATGAACAAACGATTACTTTAACACGGTTCGACTAAATTAGTCTGTCATGAATCCCACTCTATAGCACTTGGTTAAAAATAATACCATTTCCTGAAATATTTTCAGTGCCTTTCTTCGGTTTTGGTTTGATATTTTCAGATTCTTCTTTCTCTTCTTTTTCTTTGTATAGGCAAAGATTTCTACTAAAATTAACTTTTTTTTAACAATATAGGTATCTAAGAAATCAGGGGTATTGGAAAATTAATGCATAACGCAGTAAGGTAACGTATTTATAATGCTTTACCGTTGTTTGATATAATTTTTCTGTATCACATCATAAATCCATTTAAGGTTGTTTAAATATTAACAACCACGATAAAACATCTTTAAAAAATTGCTTATTTACTTTTTGACTCCATCCATAGGAACACTTTACGGTGGTGACTGGGACGGCTGGTATGGTCCTACGGGGCGCCCCAGACTCAGCACAGACGAACTTCCAGCTTACGATCCTGAAAGTGTAATGACGAGTATTACAGGAAAAATACTCTCTCAGTATGGAACAATCTTAAACAATGATACCATCTACCGGCTACGAACTAAAGCTGAGATATTCTGTCCTGAAAATGACAACGCTACTGCCTGTGATCCATTGAAAGAAATGTGTTTATTTAACATTGCTGACGATCCGTGTGAATTTAATAACTTAGTTGAATCTGAACCGGAAATAGTTCATTATTTGTTATATCAGTTGCAATTGTATAATGCGACTGCAGTGCCACCTGGAAATCAGCCTGAAGATCCAAGAGGAGATCCCAAATACTGGGGTTATGCTTGGGTCAATTGGGATGATTACGTGAATTAAAATATTGTTGTGCATCTTCAATTCGCAGTTACATGTAGCATTCCTTGAAATATGTAGCGCATTCCACTGAACTGTTCTAAATCATTTTCCTACTATAAAAATATGCATTGTAACCCTAATAACACCGCAACAATACAGCACACCGAAGTTGGTGACATCTTTAATTACTGTACATTTATCGTAGAAATCATATGTGAAAATTTTGCGTAAAATTGGAAAGGTCACAAGTTTTTTTTAGCCTATTTGTTTTAGTTAATTCCACGTTCATATAATTTGCATTAGAAATCACAGTTCATTTTACATTTCACTATCTTTAACGAAGAGTTGTTTTCTCCGAAACTGCAGTAATAACTCAGAAGTCGTGATGTTAGTAAATATACAGTACTTTAAAAAGCTGAGAATTGGACGTTTGATTTAAAAAAAAAAAAAAAAAAAAAAAAAAAAAAAAAAGCTATACAGCAGGTAGGTCTACATCGGTACTGTTGTATTTATTTCTGCATCCCATTCTGTTATATTGTATCCACAATTTCACAATATAAGGGTGCAACGTTGTTCCTTTATTTTCAAATTTATTAAGATTTTCATAACATTTGAGTGAACATGTAATATGACCAAAATATAATTCTCTTCATTTCATTCTTGTCGCTTCCAGTTCCTTTAGAATATTTTCGAGTGCAATTCGTAGTTTCTTCAAACCTGAAATAAAGTATTATTTACAGTATAATAGTCCGTCAATTACAATATTGCAAATATTTTCTTACCTGCTTCAAGAATAGGTTTTTGAACAGTAAATATTATTCTGAACCATCCAGGGTATTCACATTTCTTTAGCTGACCAGGAACAATGAACACCTTTTGAGCAAAGATCTTCTCAAATAATTCTGAAATTCAAAAGAAATTATCAATATTCATCAAGTACAATACATAAGGGGGGCACGATATTTTGTAAGGGTGTGTACAGACTAATAATTTTGGCTGTTATATTATCCTTATTTTAAATGTGACAATAACATATTACTGTAAAACTTTGTGCAGAAAAACAAGTGTTTGATATTTTTATTAAGTGTGATGATGTAAATAAAATTGTGGGAAAAATATGAATATTAAATATAATAATTACGGACTATATCTTAGAAGAAAAAAGAAATATACATGAAAGAAAATACAAATATAACCACTTAAATGCAGCAATGCCAAAATTTACATTGGCACAATGGGGCATTAGTTTGTGAAATTATATGACACACATATGTTTGTTCAGTTTATTTGGTTTCGAAGACCCATGTCCCCATTATCAGGAACATGCAAATTCGAAATTTAAAAAGCATTTAATTACATTTCTTCATAAATGGTTTATGTTGTTCTTTATATAAATATTGCTGGCGTGATAAAGTTCTCCATAGGATCAGAAATATACTTCATGCGCCTACTCTTTATTTCGAATTTCCAATTACCGTGCATACTTATATCCGATATTGGAAATATGTAGAATCCTGAAACTGGCTTGAAACCAACGAACAGAAAAGTGTACTTACTGTACTACTGTACGTGATATTTCTTGGATCTTCAACTTCACCACTGTAAATGAAACTTGCAACTTTTTTTCCTATACATTTCACCTTTATTGATGGCAAAGGCTTCTTGTACTGAAAGGTTTCTTCTATACTGAAGAAGCATTTGCCATCACCGAACGTCTAGGAGAAAAACAAAATTACAAGTTTAATTTATAATGGTGAAGATCCAAAAAACATCATGCTTAACTAAATATGTCGCTTAAGACTCCGAAATCAAATAAGTGTCCTACTATTTCTAAAATTGAGAATTGAATGTTTCTACTCCACGCATATACTGAACAATACTGGGATATATTAAGTTGCAATGTTGTTACTGTAACTGGGACAAATAAGGTAAGCCATGTCTTAATTCGAAATAATACAAGCCAGCATTATGTTTATGTTATTTTAATAAGTTAGCATTACATTACTTAAGAGACTACTTTGTCCAACGCTTTTAAATTTTGTTCAAGGTTCACCTGTACAGAAATTATTTGTTATGGGAATCATAACGCAGGAATTGGAGACTTCTGAGGCCTAAAGCAGCCTTAAGCATTTTTTGTCATAAGAACGGCATGTGAGCAGTTTACTTGAGACACTCCGCTCCCTAGTTCCGGAATAAAACTTATGCGCATAAGACTGATATGCGCATAAGTTTCATTCGGGAACTAGCCCAATCTCAGAAAACTTATGCTGTAATATTGCACCAGCACTGTTTGATTATTTACAAAATATTACCAAATTCATCCTTCATTGTTGGATTTGGCTTCAAGAACTTCCTAAAATCTGCCCAGAGGAAGAAACCACCTTTTGATGGTCGAACTTTAACACCCATTGATTCCAAAGAAGATTTTGCCAACTCATAAGAATTTCTTAGAGCTGTCTGATTATGAGGAAAGTAAACATTTTCTAACCAATCTGTTTAACGAAAATGAGAAAATGATATTAAAACAATCCAATCACTTTATAGTTCTCATTACCTGAATCTTTGAGCAATTCTGCGCTCATTTTCTGCACGCAAATTGGTACTGACTGGTAGTACAAAACCTGTTCCAGAACCTTCTTGAGGTCTGTGTTTTTTGTTATTACAAATCCGGTTCGCATACCAGCAATTGACATATCCTGAAATTTTAAGATAACTATTATTGATACTAAATGCTGTGGTGAAAAATACGAGTTGGATTGAATCACAGAAATAAATGTAATCGAAATCAAATACATTATTAGTGAATATTTTAATATAGTGAATGCAAATATTTCAAGACTCAAAATTAATACGACTGCACATTTTTTCCTACCTTGTGTTCTAACATTTTTTATATGGATTGTATAATTTTATTCCAGAAATTGTAAACTCAAGAAAAAGTCGAGGAATGCAATTTTATTACCTGAATCGAATTTGTGAACTTGAAATCGTAGTTTAATATCATTTGCGCCAAAAGTCAAAAGTAATGTATCGATAGCGCCATACGGTATATCATTTGCGTCGATATACTGTAAGTCTGTCTTTTGCCCCACCGCGATTCCACCAATCACGAGAAAATCCGGAAGTTAGTTTAACATAGGCAGTATAGGACGTTCGAAAGGGGTGGGAGATTACGTTAAGGAAGAAAATGAAATTTTCAAAAGGAAGAAAATGAAATTTTCAAAAAGGAAGAAAATGAAATTTTCAAAATCCTAAATACAGGATTCTCTCTCTCTCTCCCCCTCTCTTTTAATTTCACACTCTGGTCTTCAATTTCAGAATTTATCCCGAATTCGCGTCTTCGTTGAGCGATAACTGTGCCCACTCCACGTTCTACAAGGCAGATCACTTACTGTATAAATTTTTCAGTAACTGTTAGCTTTTGATACGGGTGTTTTCAAATCGAGTAAATCGAAAACTCGCATGATAATGATTACCACATGTACAGACAATGCAACTCGAAGTTATGAAAATGAACAATAATAGTTATTTTGCAATAACCAACAAATTTGTATTACCTTACTTAATCCCCATAGCACATGTGTTTTCATTGGATTTGGAAGGTTTGGAAGACTCAAAACACTACGAAATTTAGTTGAATTATCGTAAACTGTCAGTGCAAATATTTCATCTGATACGTAATGGATGTCATATCTGAAATGATGATAAATTATTTTACAAGGCATATAGCATGTATATAGTCGAATACAAAATTCGATGCATATATTTATATTACTTCAATGTGATCATTGCGGTATACCTTTTGCTGCAAAATGTGTATCCTTATAAATTTAATATAACAGTACCGGTACGAGTTTGATACAATTAAAACCATACGTATACTGACTTGTCAAAGCATTATACTTTAGTGAATTTAATATTATATTAAATTACACAGTAACAGAAGCTCCCATTGTTTGTTGCACAGATAAGAACAAATATACGGTATTGTAAATTCACCTTGTAACTGGCTGTTATTTTTAAGTTCCAAATTACAAATAAATAGATCATTAATAAACGTCATGAAACTTTAGTGCGCACAGGTCAATCGTTATAACATGTTCCTTATTCGACTGTTGAATTATTAAAAACCTGCACTATATACTGAAAATTTCCCCTTCTACTATAACATTCAGGTAGTGACGATATTGCTTTATTATTAAATTCAGTACCGTACCTTGAATTCAGTGTGCAATTTAATATCAATTGAACCATAAACTTTGATTTATAATTTTATGACCTGAAACAATTACAGTCATAAAGCTCAGAAAACATTTTGGTTCGTACAAGTCGCTATGTTTTCATATATAAAAAACATGCAATTAAATATAACGGTTTAAAGGGAATTAAGGTTTGATATTAACAGGCATCATTACATTAATTAAACAACAATTTAAGACGAACAACAATTGGTGAACAACTTTTTCTTTGTCTTAAATTGTTGTTCAATTAATGTAATGATGCCTGTTTAAAATAACAGACCTTAATTTACTATACTGTACGTATATGATGAACTCATGAACATTACATGACTTTCTTATAAATTAAATATTAAATATCAGTTGACGTTGATTGAAGTCAAATCGTAATATAGCTCGTATTAATTAGATTATGTAAATTGTATTTGCTTCAATATGGTGTTGTGATTAGTACGTACAATTTAAGAGGAATAAAAATCTGGCTTCTCCGTATAGTGGTTTGCACGATTGGGGCTAAACCAGGAAGTGATGGGTTCGATTCTCACTGGAGTTTTTTCTTTGTTTTAAATTGCTGTTTAATTAATGTCCATTTTTCTTTGTTTTAAATTGTTGTTTAATTAATGTAATTATGCCTATTAATAACAAACCTTGATTTACTGTGAACATTATGAATTTCGTATACATTTAATATAACGGTTTACTTAAATATTATGCCGTGGTTAAAAGTTGGGAGCAAACAAAGTAGACGAATATTATTAAATTTTATATTTTACAAGTTAATAACAAAGCAGCTGAAATACGTTAAATATTTCTTTTTATATAATTATGCACAAGTTAATAACAAAATAGTTAAGCAGGTATTTGCACATAGTGCACTAATACGTCGACTCTACTTCATTGTAACTCAAAAACTTAGTAAAATAATGTCAATAAAGAACGACAAGGTAAAAGTATTTTGTACATTACTGTAAGACAACAACTTATTTTAACCCGTGCAAACGGTTTCATAAACCATTTAGATCTTCAAATGCTGGTCAAAATTAAAAATGAAGGTTCGTAAATTAGGGTTTTCAAAAATAGATAAATTATAGGTCTAGCCGATATACTAAATTGAATAATATATTACTGATTTTAGTTTGTGAATTGATGAATTTTATACTGAATATTGAAGGGATAGTAGTCTAAAAATCATAGAAAATGCGGCATACTTGTTGAGTCTTCAACGAACGAAACCGTGGTACAATGCAGGACATTAGTATGCCCGATATCCCATATTTAGTGGAAAGTAGCCAGTTGAGGAAGTGAGAAGTGCTAACACACCCAGACTTCTGGACCCTGTATTTCTCTATATTATTCAGTATGTTCAAATTCACAAATTTATAAAAACTTCATGTGAGTATACAGCAGTTTGCTCCCAAGTGTATAAATTTTCAAATCATTAACTGGATGTATTAGTTGTTTTTGTTAGATTATTCTTGTTTTGTATTTATTATACTGTTGAAATTTCATTTAATCATAATAATGACTACCAGCAGAAGATGGGCAGCGTATGAAACCGGTAGTGATTGTTAAAATTGGCTTTCATATTATATAGATACGAAACGAAAACATTTATTTCGTTTTTCAATATTCCCGCCAGCCGTAAACGGTAAGGAATTTAACAGGCATCATTATATTAATTAAACAACAATTTATGACAAAGAAAAAAAAATGTTCTCCAGTGGGAATCAAACCCGGCACTTCTCAGTTTAGCTCCAAGCGTCCAGATCACTAGACCGCGGAGAAGCTATATTTTTCCTCGTCAACTATAACACCGTATAGAAGCTTGTATCCTGTAGATTACGCAAACATGTATTTGCTTCTATGTGGCGTATTTTTCACTTTATATAATTATTATGTCAGAGTCACAATCAGAACAAAAACAATAGTATTGATACAAAACTTCCAGATTCCGTGTAATTTGGCCTGTGTTTAAATACGACATATAGAAACCTAATAATATATTGTCTCGATGACAATACTTATAGATTAGTTGGAACTGCTCTAAATTTCAAACTCAAAAGATTTATTCCAAAACACCAAAAATATCACAGTTTTGGTTGTTTATTTCTTACTTTTACGTGTACAGTACATGTATATCTTTTAGTTGTGAAGCTGAAACGGATATCAATATGGCAGTATCATTTTGAGTTTTTTTCACCAATGCTATTTTTACCTTTTCCAGGAAGAAAAAGGATAATGAAAATCTTCCAGAGGAATTAGAAACTATGACTAAACCCATTAACAATTGTGATGAAGAAAAATTATAAGCATTTCCATTACACTTATTTAAAGAACAAAAAAGGAATAAAGCTATTGCAACATGGCGAAACAAAGGGCGGAATTTTCATTTAATAAACAAGTTGTGCTTTTTAAAAAAATGTTTTGTATGTTAGCCTATGCATTTGTCGTCTTCACTCAGTATGCATGGTGTAATAAAAGTATATGGCCGGATATTTCAATAAGAAGACTAAATACAAATGGTATACCTTTTGATCACCTGATTTTCAAACTGTCGAGGTTACAGAGTGACAAGTTTCTGGCCTTCTATTTCGGCTTTAAATAAAATTATCATGTTACCGTACCTTTCTCAGTTGAAATTTTATTCCTTTTTTCCACCTAATTTGCACTAAATTTACCACCTCAAATGCATCTTCAGGACATTGATGCACTAAAAATAATTACATAACGTACAAATGAATCCAATAAAAAAAACTGCCAATTCGCTTATAAAAATCCCGAAGGTGCACTTGAGATGGTACGAAAAATTTCAACAGAGAAAGGCAACCAATATTATTTTATTTAAAAAAATTATTTTTAAATAATGAAGTTATACAACGTACAAAGCTACAATCTTAAACTATAAATATATACACTACAGGTAGCGTTCTAATAATTTAAGTAATAATTTATAATTTAAGTAATAATTTATAATTTAAGTAATAATTTAAAAATTCATCCACAGGTAGAAATCGAACCCAATACCTTTCGATTAAGCTTCGGGGAGTTTATCCAAACAACAACAGTTGAAAATTATTCTTTATTTTATTGTAACAACAACAATGTCTATATTTGTTGTTTGAAATTAAAATTTAAATCAAGGTTTATCTCGAAATATATTTACCGCGATATTTGCGATACATTGCCATGGTTTTAGGACGATAATTAAATATTTTCCCAAGAGAAGTTATTTGTTGACGCCGTCGTGTTTTGCTGTAAGAAAAATGAAAAAAATTGACTAAGGCAATAAGCTGGCCAATTCGTTATTACAGGAAAGCTCCAATAATTGTAACTTGCTCAACATGAAAGATAAGTAAAAAATCTTACTAGTTTTTCTTATTGCTGAATAACTTTGCATCAGAAATCAGCAAGTCACTACGGTAGATCTATCTTTTCGAAAAGGGCTATTGTCCAAATTTTCTCAGAGCTATCAAGATAAATACCTAGATTACCGTCATAAATAACATCACAAAATAATATAACTTTACAATATTAAGAATACCTACGAAAATTATACCGTTATAAATAACATCACAATTATAACTTAAATTGAAATTTATTAATCCTCCACCAGTTCACACACGTCCATTAACAAAAATCCATTTTTCATTGACGTGGATGTTTTGGCGTCCAACCGGTTTTCTTGATTGTGTCATATATTAATTTTTGAAATTGGTCAGGTGCACATCGACAATCACCAGTAAAAAATGCTCCACAATTTGCAGCTGATAAAGTGCTATTTCCAGAGTATTTAAAACAGTAATCTTGGCATTTCATTCCATGAATATCTGGACATAAGTTTACACTTAAAAGTTCGTAAAGTGCTCTAAACATTAGTAGGACCATCGGTTCTTCTACACAAAATGGATGAATAAATGACGAAACTGGCGTAGATCCTGGATAAGAAAATAATGTTGGTTTTGTATTACTACAGGAAGACTGAATAATATTAGTTTTTGAAGCTTACCTAT
>JAQFYR010001327.1:0-10315 GCA_034694985.1 Campodea silvestrii
ATGAGTCCTGAAGGGACGAAACCGCGGTAGCATGCCGAACCTCCCCATATCCGTTATTCCATACATATAGGTAAGAGTATAGTTCTCTGAAGGCTTAAAGGGTGGTAAAACACCTGTCTGCTGAACCCTGTATATCAATCTAATAGTCAGTATATATGAATTCACAAATTAATAATAAAAAAATACTAAGGGGTGATTGGGATCCAAAGTCTAAAGTTTCGAATGTTTCGTTGTTCATCCACCGGCGGGAATCGAACCCAACCTCCAGATTACGAGTCGGATCCTTTATCCATTCAGCTACTTTGGAGTTATGATTTTTCTTCGCCGTAAACTATTATAACTACAACACCTTTAGAATCAACGAACATTGTACAGTCTATAATATGATACGAGTTATTAAAAAATATCACTATAATTTACCTCCGAAATAAATAAAAGAAAAATAATACTGTCATTGGCAAAACTATCTCTTTTGCTTAATGAAGTCAGTATTTCAAAATACGCTCACCAAAACATTCATCAGCATTAAGAGCCATTCTCAGAGCGAAATTTAAAACTCGTAAAATTGTGAGTTTTTATTCATTAAAACGAGGGGGGGTTGTAAAAATTGAAATTCTGTCACTAGGCGATTCTTAAATACATGTCCTACAAAAGTACAGTGCATTATTTTTTTTTTTACTTTTCTCATGCAGGATTTGTAATTCGAAAATAATGTACGTGAACGGTTCTTAAATTCGCGAATTTTTCTGATTACACAAACTGTAAGAAAGAAAATAGAAGTTTAATGCACTTTATTTTTGTATGACATACATTTTAACAGTCGCCTAGTGGCAGAATTTCAATATTCACATCCCTTCTCATTTTAATGAATAAAAACTCACAATTTTACGGGTTCTAAATTTCGCTGTGAGAATGACTCTTAACCACTGCCATTATACGAACCTCACCAGGGGCGTAGCGGCAATGGCGCGAGTGGCGCAATCGCGCCAGGGCCCATGACTCTTAGGGCCGTTAGGAGGCCCATTAAAAAAGGAAGAAAGAAAAAAAGAAGAAAAGGGAGAATTTTTTTTATTTCTTAATAATAACTATTAAACATTTAAACTATTGATATAAAAATTTTAACGCATTAACGTAAGTGTCATTGGCAGGGTCGTATAAAGACGGGACAAATTTCGCCTGGGTCCAGAAGGGCTCCCGGGGCCTCTTGAAATGTTAAAATTCACCTAGATCTTAAGGGGCCCCAATTATTAACATTTTTTGTAGGGGCCCTAATTTTTCAATATTTTTGTGCTTATTTTTTAAATTAAAAGGGTGCTTCAAAAATATTTCCCATTAATTTTTCCACCATTTTTTTATTGTTAAAAATTAAAAAAAAAGTGTGAAAAAATTACTCTTGTTACTTTAAAAATTAAAATTACTTTATGTTCTAGATTTTTTGTCAACTTTCTGCCTCTTTTACTTAACTTTTGACAGTTCCTAAACATAAATTATGTAAATTACATAATCAACGAAGGGGGCCGGGTATTTTTATGAAATCATTACTATGATGCATATAGGGGGCCCGGTTTGAAAAGATCGCGCCAGGGCCCATACGGGGGTCGCTACGCCCCTGAACCTGACTATACTCGTCATGGCAGTATAATAATAGATAACGTATTGTGTGTGGGACGCTTAAGTTCAATTACATGTACTGTTGAGATGAATCAATCTTAGGTTTCTACAGCAATCTTGACAAAAACATGTCAAGCACGCTCGTGTCCCAGTACATATCTTTTCTTAGTCAATTCAATTAATGATAGTATAACCAAGTATAGAGCGTAGGATTGAACAACGTACTGTAACAGGGTGACCATATTTGAAGAAATTGTAAACGGGATATTATAGATTTCCGTTTGAGGAGTAAATACAGAATAAATTGTAGCAGCGTGGATACTCACACAGGCGGGAATCAAGTGCTAAAATCAACAAAAAAAATTGTCCAATCAATCAAGCTGGTTGGAGCCCATTTTTAGCGTGGAATTTACATTTTAAAGCGATTTTTAAGATTTCAAATTGTTCTCGAGTCCACATTTTCCTCATTTTTTTCGTTTGTCTTATTTGTTCAATATGGGAGGGAGGATTCTGGGTAGGGATGAAATTTTTTGAAAGGGGACAAATTATGTGCTCCTTTTGTCCGAAAGCAATCGTTAGGATTTTTGAAGGGGAAAATGAAATCAAGAGAAGTACAGAAATTGTCTGAAAAAAGCGATGGCGAAATTTTTTACGTTTTTAATACGATTTTTCAAGAACAACCCAAGAAAAGCAGAGAGAATTTCGACGTTTCACACACTTTAATATTGCGATAAGTTTTTTCTACTTCATTTTCAACTTTTTCCAAAAACGGGCCTATTCCGTTCAAACGGGTCGTCTGGTCACGTTATAACTGTATGGTGAGTATGTAGTTGCTTTGTGTAAAAGCAATGATACTGCACAATAGGAAGATTCCTATTTTCTGTCTGCCATGAACATTCTCATAACAGTGTTTGATACAGAAATGCAACAGTAACTTATAATGTATGGAACTGTAAAAATATTCTAAAGCCAGTCTCAGACCCATCGTCTATTCGACGAATATTTGGTATTCGTTAATACATTGCTAGTAGTGTGGGAGGTTTTAATAGACGAATATTTGGTAATCGTCTTTACCCGTCGTCTGTCGGTGAATATAACACAATGTAAAGGATAACGAATATTCGCTAAATTTCATCGTGCTTCCTCCCACACCCCATCGTCATAACATTCGCTAATCGTGTATGTTTTTACTTTTGTAACGGTTTTATTCGTCTATGTAGACGACAGGTTTCGGGGGTGTTTTGGAGGAATACGATGATACACGATGAAGTATACGAAATATTCGTGAAGCGTGGGAACGGAATTAATCGCCGAAAGAACGATTGGTGTAGGAGTTTGAAACAAATATTTACCAAATATTAACGAATGCCGATATTCGCCGAATAGTTAAATAGACAATGGGTCTGGAACCGGTTTAATGCTAATTTTGTTGATTATAAATTCGAAAATCGTACGGCTCGTCATTCATTTTCTTCCTTTTTCTTTCCACGAAAGGAAGTGGTGCCCAGTGTTTCCAACTCTTAGTTGACCATAGTCGCTAGATTTTCCTTGAAAACATGAAAAGTCGCTGGAAAGTCGCTAAATTTAAAGATTCCATTAATTTAATAAGCACAGGGGGTAAAATAGCATACTCTTTTGAATTCAAGGTATATCTTGGACTTTTTTTTCATGCATATGGTTAATTGTTATTCGATTCACAACATTATGGTTATTTCGTCTGATCTTTTTGCGATACATAAAAAATATTGTTTATATCTTCTAACTGTAATATATATTTGTTATTCAATAAAACCACCTTTTATAATTATATAATATATAGTTTTTTTTCATTTGAAATGTACAGATGAGAATTTAAAATTTAAGGATGGGTGTGTAAGATGCTACGAGGATCGAATTTTTAAAACAAATAGTATCAAAGGATTCTAATGTATAGTTTTCAAAAGTATCGTATATATTCTAAAGTCACATAAAATTTAAAATGTATAATATCTGAAGTACAGCTTGAGCGATTTTTTTCAACATTTTTATGACCAAAGATACATATTTTAAGCAATTTACATTGCTATTGAAGCTGGCCCAGCTCTTGACAACAACAGATACGCTAAATTTTACTCCAATTTCTCTAAAACCCCCATATTTTCCTCTATTTTCAATAATAGTAAAAAGTCGCCTGAAAATTCACTAGGCGCTAGATTGAAATTTTTGTTTCTGAAGAGGCCGAAAAGTCGCTATATATAGTGGTGCCAGGCATACTTTGGTTTCAGACCTTCACACCCGAGAAATCCATGTAACAATATTAGATTCGTAATCTGTAATTTCCTATAGTAGAGTAGACGACGCTTGGAAATTTTTAAAATTACTTTTCTTCAGTCTTAGGAAACTTGCAACCTTTTAATCGGTGGAGAGATCAGTTCGGGTATTAAGTTAGGGGCGGTACAGCGTTAGTTCGGGAGTTACTATTCCACAACTCGGGAATAAGTTATGGTACCAAATTTTCGGAGAGATCAGTTCGGGAGTAACTTGAGGAATAGCTAGTTCCGAAGTTACTATTCCACAACTTAGTCCAGTACTAAATTCGGTGAGATCAGTTTGGGAATAAGTACAGGATTAAGATTTCCTCAACCGCTATTGGATAGTACGAATTAATGACGTCATCGATGTCGTTTTCTCTGTTAATTCAGTCTGTTACAATAAATCGATACACAAAATTTTTGTTTCTCTGAAAAGGGCGGTTTTTACACTGTTTTTAACTGATTAACCTTTGAATATCCATTTTTAACAGTTGTAGGATAATCGAACCATCAACTTGATAACCTGAATAGTACCATTTTGTTGACAGTACATTAGTTTTCTAGGAAGTGTGTTAATCATTGAATTAGGTCGCAATAAGCGAAAACGATATGAAAATAAATACAAATAAGTTTGTGAATTATTATAATATTTTACTTCCCTGAGCTATTACATTTTTGGTAATTATATATAGAAAGTGCTGGAATACAAGGCAACCGTACGTAATATATAACAAAGAAAGTGTGTGTTACTTGTTTGGAATCTACAATTCTAAATAATGAGAAGTTTTTTTCTGTTCACATGCAGGTGGTAAAAGTGTAAACTGAACTTATGTGCGTGCAATACTAGCACACACAATAATGATGATAATGCATGTGAATGTTAGATCTTAATATGAAACATCACATCAACTGAATCATTGATAGATGTACGTTTAACGTCAGACCCTGTAATATAATTATGCCATTGATCGCTAATGAAAGATGCCAACTTTTTTTTAATATTAACCTTACACGAAACTTGATAAAGGCTCTAGCATCATCAATACGAAGTGATGGACCTGCATTGTAAATTAGGTACTTTACAAAAGTAACAGAGCTACCCCATTGATCTGCGTTCTGATCTGGAAGGTGTGGTGGTTATAATCTGAAATTTAAAATATTCTGTGGAAGAAGTACGATAGATTCACATAAAGTAGGCTATATACCGTAATGATTGACATATGGCTTCCAAATGTTCTAAGTTGTCTGCTTGTCTCCATTCCACCGAAGTGTTTAAATTATATTTCAGTGAAACACTGCGCTACGTCATCACCAGATTCAATATTTCAATTACATGCAGCACTCTAATAATATGTCGGAGTGTTGTTGATCGTGCCGTATTCTCGATGTGAAATACATGTAGAACGTATAGTAGTAATATTCAACTCGTTCTATAAATCAGTAATATTTACGAAGTTCTGGGTTTAGCGCCATCGTTTCAGGTATAATTATTTCATAATGCTTCTGCACATACAAATAACACAGTAATATATCAGGATTTCAACATATTCGTATATTTGTAACATATCTTCAGAAGAGCCAATAGGCCTGAATGTAGGCCTACATGTTTTCTGTGATCATTATTATTGCTATTGCATTTTTACACGCATGATGTAAAAATATGTTTTACCACACTTTCTATTGCTAAGGAGTATTCTGGTAATGTTGTATGAAACTTAATATAATAATAATAATAAAAAATCTACCACCTAATACTGACGTACCTGTTATTTGCAACGTGTTCATATTAAAATTAGCACTTTAGTTACTAGGGTATATGCATTTGTTGGTATTGATTCCCATATATTTATCTGCAATGTCATAATAGTTTTTTGTTGAGATTAATTTTTATTCAAATATATGAGTATCTATTTCTCTTTCAATTCCTATTTGCATGTCGCTTTTAGCGTATTTGTATTACGTATAAATTTTCGCTTCAGTGTATTAAATCCTATTTAAAGCTTGCATTTGCGGACCTACCAGGGTCCTTCGTTTGGAGCACATAGTTCTATCGCTGATGTTGCTGAACCTTTGTACCGATTGAATCTCAATCATGCCATATAGAAATCGAATTAAGACTGTAATGAAAATAAAATTAGTGTTGTTTATACTATAGTACAAGCATAGCAAATCTTATACAATTGTCTTCAGTAATTAGGGTTTTGGTGTAATATGGTAAATTTTTCTTATAGAAATAGGTGAGTTGAATACAAATATCATATTTTGCTATATTAGGAAAGAAAACGTATTAAACGTTATTTTTAACTTATAGATGCATAGTTTTCATTTTATTCCATACGTCTGATATATATCAGCGAATGTTTTTCGAGTTTGCGAAGCGTTTTTTTCTACGTGTAATACATTGTGCTTAGAAGGCTACATATTTTTATCCAAAAGCCTCAATGGCTTAGCTATTCCTAACATGGTACTTATATAGGTGACTCTACATCAAAAGTGTTTTTTGAAAAGGTTTTTCTATATTTAGCACAGTCAGTTCAGAATTATTAGGCTGGTTCCGATACATTACAAATGGGCAAGTGGCCCTAAGTAACACTTAACAACCACGACTAAACTAACATTGGTGAATTTTATACTTCATTTGGTATTTCCCTGAGGAGCCAAACTAAACGCTTAGGGAATAACACTAAGCAATAAGTGTTTTTAGGTGCCTCTATTCGCGCAGTTTCAGAACGAGGAGAAACAATAGTTTAAGGAGCAAGTTTGGATAGAGCCTGTGAGATTTGTACATCAGTTTGCTGTATATTAATCCTTTGTTATTGTTAGTATTTATCTTTCTACTTTAACATTCTACGTTGAGTATCCGTCTACTTTAAATAATATACCCTTCTCTTCTACTTCACACACATCTGTGCTACCACAACCTCTCTTGTAATCCATCATTATCAGTGTGACATGCAGTACAAGTTTTCTGGACAAGTAGTCTATAAGGTTAGTCAAAGGTTGGATGAGCAAGAAAAAAGTTGCATCCAGCAATCATAGAAACGGTGGTTTAGTGTGTTCAAGTTGTAAGTTAGAAAATAGAAAATGTGCGCCTAATTGAGATTTTCAAAAGTGGGTGATTTTTAATACGATATTGGTTCCTGGAACATTACTTCATAAATATTACAACTTTAAAAGGAAAAAATTCCTAGAACTGTTAACTTAAAATTACCGTATTTCTACATCAAATGTGACAAAAGCCCATTTTCCAGATGTATTTTTTTTTTTTTTCAATATATCTTCTTCAATATGTTATATATATATATATGTTGTGTTTACCGATATACTCAAAGTACTCACACATAATGTATCACCATGATACTGTTAGCGAAGCTATTAATGGGACATTTGACAAGCTCTGCTACCAGTCGAGGAAAGAGTTGGGGTTGTACGAGGTATAAAGATGAATTACAGAAAAAATTAACTAATTTGGAATTTTGAAGAAGGCGTTCTAAATAACAGACTATTGACTCTTTGAAATTCCTGTTATTGTAATGGGCTCTTATCTCTTATAAAAGTATTGGATATGTGCGTAAAATTGTTGCTTAAAATGAATTTTTACATGCACGAAGTTTAATAATAATAGAAATTTGCCAAGTTGCATTCTTCACTTTATTTTAATTTCCCTATTTAATTTATGTCTTCTGGCAACGTTGCATCCCTTGAATAATGAAATAAGGTTAATCTATTTTAACCAAGTTCTATTAAAACGTAGTATTGATGCTGATATTATATTTACGAATAGGCTACACCTTGCAAAACATTTAAAACTCCCAAAGTATGCATTGATTCCAGATTTAATGGCCGGCATGTTGTATGTGTTAACCGAACTAACATTAAACTTCCCGTTTATGAAAATCCACTAGAGGAGATACAGACACTTTTTGTTAATTAAATATCGGAGAAAATATCAATTTTTTTTAATTGAAACATAATATATTCTTCTCTATGCCTGCGTGTATGTAGACTTTACGATCGACTCTAATACGGTTCTGAAATATGTATTCATTACTCATGTCTCCTTGCTGCTCATCAACTATTTCGACTGATGCGTAGGATGAGCACCCACGGGCCATTTTTGTGTAGTTATGCTTCCGGCCAGATCAGCTACAGTATACAATCGACTATCAGATCCTTTGATCTGCTGTTATTATGTTTAACATTTTGATTCAAACAATTTGCACTCAATATACAATACTGAACCTTTTGATAAACTTTTTTGTAAACACTATCCATGTTTATGTTTTTCAATTAGCATAAATTTCAATTGAAATTCATTACGAAGAGCTACGCTATGACCGATTTTGATATTGCAATTTTGATCCTATGTGCGACATCCGTACGTTATTCGAGCAGTGATTTATCTCTTAAAAATAACTACTTATTCAAAGTTTTCCTTTTCTTCTTGCATTCACCAAAAAGTTGTTGCCACGTCAGCTGACGGATTTAATTTCGAATCACTAACAGTCTGTGGATATCAAGTCGGTACACACCCATTTGGAGTTTAGCCAAGCTGCTGAGACTGGCGAAATAAATTGATTTTTTGTCTTCTTTCATTACTTATTATAAAGCACACGACTCGAACGAAACATTCGGATTTTCAGTTGTTTGTCAATAGTAAATTTAATGCGCATATTGCAATTATATTTCTTCATAAACAAATGCATAATTTGAAGTTTGAATATTTACACCTTTGGTGCCTAAATATTTCTTTTTTTTTTTTTTTTTTTTTTCAGAGACACGGTATTGCAATTTTTCCTACTTTTCAAATAGTTATGTCCGGGTAGAATTAAGATAACAAAGAAAATACGATTCCATACTCAAATCTATATTTCAGCATCATTCCAGAAATATCTATAGTGAAGATCTATATTTTTCTATAGAACGTAATAATGTGAAGTCTAGCGTGGAAACCGAAACTGGAGGATTGACAACCTGATGTCTCAGTTTCTGATTTTGTAACTGTACGAACAACCATGAACCATTTATATTGACAGACGGAATTACTTGAATAGGTCAACACTTATATGTCTGCGGAAACCAAGTTCTATTAAACCTTAGCGTGTACGCTGATGTAAATTTACTAATTAGCTGCATATTGCAAACCATTTAACCCTCCCAAAGTCAGTGTTGATTCCTGAGTTGACTGTTGACATATTTTACGAGTAAACTAAACAAAAGTTCTGCTTCTAATTTAAAAAAAATATTGGTTTGAAGATTCCTAATTGATTTCATTTAATGTTTCACGAATTATAACTAGTTGGCATGTTATTTACCGTATTCGAAGTTAATAAGATTCAACTCTCACTCGCAATCGTATATGTAATTTAAAACCCAGTAAACTTTAAACATCTTTAATTATGCACAAAGACCACGCACAAAACTTTCCTCGTCGTATAGGTATACCAACTATTTCCTTACGACCTGAATTTCTATTGCTGGATAGACAAGCGCATACTAATCCTGTAAAGGTGCTTTCGGGCAGCAAGTATGAGATAATATTAACACCATAATACTCAATCTCATCTCAACTTGCAACTTTGTGTGTTTTTATTTCAGCTTAGCGGATTTTTATTTTAATGCTGGGAGAGTTGATAAGCAGAAGGTGCATAGGAGTTTACAAAACAACTATTGCGCGCGATGGTGAGAAGAGTCCAAGCTACCTGTTACAATATACTGTCATATGAGTTTAAGTAAATGTGATGCAATATTGTAAGTGTTTTCAAAAATTTCGTTCAGCTAATGTAATATTAGAATTTTTGATAATATGTGACGCGGCATTTTATTTTTTTTTTTTGTAATTTTCGGTTACATAGAAATACCAACTTAGCAATATAATTATTACACTGTACCCTGTATTCAGGGTAGTGTAATAATTACTGGTATTTCCATGTAACCGAAAATTACAAAAAAACTGCTACGTCACACATTATCAAATATTCATTAGGCGAAGGAAATGTTTGAAAACACAGGATTATATTGACATTTTCTAGTTTGTATTTCTATATCGAAGGAGTTGCTGATATAATAAAATATGTTGGATTGGGTGCTCTATAAGAGGCGGTATTATTACTTGTAGGGCCCTTAACATATTTTAATCATTAGTAATTAAATATGTTAAGGTACCTGAAAGTAAAAAAAAAAAAAAACGAGTAAATTTTGTAAATTTGGAAATACCTTCTTACATCAGAGTAAATTATTTTACATCAGAGTAAAACAGAGTAGGTTTTGGAAACACCTTCTTTTGCATCCGATGATGTAAATGAAGGTGTTTCCAAAATTTATTCTGTTTAACAATGAGAAATGCGGTTTCACCTAAGGCAGGTGAGGTGGTTCTTTTTACGCTGATAGAAAATCTCATTCAAATTATAGCA
>JAQFYR010001328.1:0-10314 GCA_034694985.1 Campodea silvestrii
TATATGAAAAAATATTAAAAAAAAATCTATATACCATACGCCTACTGAATAATCGAGCTCATAAATTCGAAAAGCGGGAACATCCAGTTCAGTTGATTTCTCAAAACCGGTGCAAAATAAAAGTATTTTATAAAAAGAATTTCAGACTGCATTACAATCTTTACTTCCTGAGCTATGAACCCAAAATATTGAAAACTCCAAAGCATGTGAAATATATTTTTTAAATATTCAAAGTTTCTCGTTAAAAAGTATTTTTAAAAATAAAAACTTAATAACACATTCATCCGAAGGCTTACGAATTCAGTATACAGCTGAGGAAGTAGAGAATATCATTAAATATAAAAATATGAAACCGATTTTCTTCTACCTCACGCCAATTTTGCAAACAAACAGAACTAAATTACCCATTTCCGCGATTAATAATGCAAATTACTGGGCTTAGAAAGTGCATAGATTTTTTTTTTCTTAAATATTTTAAGCCATTTTTCAATCATTCATCAATATTATATTCAAGCTACATTGAAATCCTTTTGACTATATGCACCACCGCATGCACCGCCATAAAGCTTTGTGTTTATACTGACTTATTATTTTAGTAAACTTGCAGAACCTATCAAATTCGTGGACAGAGTTCAGAAATAACCATCCTACCAGACAGAAGTCAAATAATTTTAATTGCTCTAAAAAAAAAAAAAAAAATTTGTTTCACATTGAAACTAATCATGAAAAAGCATTTCATTAATCTATTCTAAAGCAATATTAATTTTTGTTTGAGGAGATATAATTTATGAAGAATGATATAAAATTTCCTCTAATAAGAATCATGCAGGGCTGCGATTTCAAATTTATTAAAATTACAATTCAATGTCAAAAATATGGTTTCTGCTTGTATTTTTAAATGTCGTTATTTCTTTGCTCACTTTAATACGGCAGTAATATTTCAGATAAAAAATGACGAAAAAATACAATTGAATATTTAAATCCGTGAAATAATGTAACAAAACGAACAAAACTAAAAACAAGAATATTTAATAATTTTAAATGGACAAAGGGGCTACAATATTCAATTAAATATCGATAGCGCTTTTACACCTTTAATTAATACAGCGAAATATAACACATAAGAAAAATCAAAAAAGCCACCCGGGACCCACATTTTTTTATGTGTTATATCGCTTTATTAATGAAAAAGAGTAAAAGCGCTATCGATATTTAAAGAATATTTAATCATTACTTCTTTATTTCAATTAAACGCGGATTGATAAAAAAATGTATTAGTTTCATACTATTTGTCATTATTTTATCAGCAGTATATTGTGGTAATAGTATTTCCATTGAATTTATAACCCCAAATAAATTCAATGGTATTTCTCTATTGCGCCAACAATTTTATTACAATAGATTGACTTGGATGTAAGCGACTTGAGACACTTACAAATACTACGACAATAAGTTGTTTACCAGTCATGTCTCCAGCTAAAGTAAATCCTTTTATTGTTGCAGACTGCTTTAATTTGAGCCTCTTTGGCTAATCACCTCCTATTGCCTTTTGAACAAAAGTACAATTTGACATTTCTAGGTCTAAATAGTGGAATTATAACTACCATTATATTTTAGCAACAATACGGTTTTATTTTGACAAGAAAGAGAAAGAAAACAGACAGAGCGGATTAGTTGTCAAAAACCAAAGTATTCCGGAAGAGTTGAAAATGATGTCACTTTCAACGGTGGAATTCTGAAGCCGTTGGAGTTTCTATGTTACCAAATTTTCAACATTCCAAACACGCCTGTTATTATATAATAATAATAAATAATCATAATAATGTTTATTAGTCTTCTACTACGGAGTTCGAGGCACATGATACATTTTTCTAACACTTTTTTAAACTCTTCTGTGATTTATAAAATATATAACAATGTTTGTTTATTACTTGATTAGGTATCACATGAGGTTGACTTCTGTCTTTTTTACATTGTACTCTACATATCCCTGAGAAATGTTTACATCAATAGTATTATTTGGGTTCATAAAACATTATGTATTACATTGTACACATAGTCCAGTCAAAATAAGTTTTACCTGGAAAAAAATGGCGGACAGCTGCAAATTGGCAAATTTGTAGGTTTGGGTGTTACTAACAACATATTGATTTTGCACCCTCGTGCTGTTGCCGCTAGCGCCGCCATATTGGAAAAATGGCGGCCAAAATCGGTTTTTCTGGACTAGCGCATTTACAATTCGTTCTACAATAAATATTATTAAGCCAAAAATAATTATATTGCAGTTACCTATAATTTATTCCCAGTTCATATTTTGCGTACATTTAACAGTTTTGACGTAAATGCTGAATATATTGAAACAGCCATTGCTTCCTGATAAAGTTTCAGATATACAAGTTGACATAATTATTTGGTTTGTCTCTCTATAATTATGGTAGTGTTGCGTATCAGGTAATTCATATTTCACACTGCTTTTAAAAATGCAAAATATTTGTCTCTGTCATTAAAAGTAATATCAGAATTGAAAACTGAATGAAACGATCTATATATTAACCGATTCATCTATTGCAGGTACAACATTGAAACACCATTTGTAATTTTTAATACAAAGGACCATCGAAAATATAATATTTAGTAAAAAATTTAGCACCAAAAGTAGAAGGTTCAATTATGTAATACACCTACAATCCAAGGCTACCGAAAGTGCTAACTGCTTTCTCTGTATTAATCTATTAAAAATTATAAAAATAATGCACTGAAATATATTATATCGAGTAAATAATAAATATGTCTAAATGGACTTAACAGAAACAACGCTTCAAATATTTTACAGCTTATGTATTTACAAGTAGCAGTATCTTTCTTACACAAATATACAGATACTAGATTTACTTTCCCGTCTTACTTCCATATTACGAGGGAAAAATGTGTTCCTCTCGTTTTCTTTTCAAGGATTGGTGAGATGCATCACATTCACTGAGTTCGTTATATGTAACAATGGAGTCGTTATTTTCTTTTTCTTCGGTATCAACTGAATGTTCTTTGTCATTTGATTCATAAAATGCGATTAACTCTTCATCCAAAGCAGAAGTATCATCGTCGTCACATACATCTGTAATTTCCTCTGGTGCATTATCACATGAATGGCCGTTACAAAACCCGCAAATTACCGAGCATTTTAATCCGAGTTTCCTGCATCCACAAATCGAACCACATCCTTTCTTACATTTGCAAGAGATGAACTTAAGCAGTGATGCGGGTGCGAGCTCTTTGAGAGTTCTGATGGCATTCAGTCCAGTCTTACATCTTTTCCAACCCCATTCTTCAGGATTATTTTCAACCCCGTACCACAACTGCACTTGATGGTAAGTCCTTAATGAGTGCTGCCGTGCTGCTGCTGTAGTAGGTGGCAAAGAAGCTAAGTTAAATTTACTCTTCGCCGCGTATTTTCTGAATTGTAAATATCGATATTCATCTAGAGTTTCAAATGTCTGACTGCCATACAATTGTACAAGAAAACTTTCACCTGCGGCTGCAACAATATCGGCTTCAACATCCTTTTCTTTGAACACGTCGATGGTATCGCTTAGCCTCTCATGTTTGCTTAGTATTTTCAGAAACCTTAGCTTGCCTTGATGGAATAACGAAGAAGTTGTGTCGCAACCACTGAACGCATGGAGAAACAGGATATTTCTAGCAGTAACTTCCCCAAATTTAAGAGCTGAAGTGGAGTAGTATTTTTCTGATACCTTCAATTTTCCTGACTTAAGAAAGTAAACGTTTGAATAAGCACTGCCTAAAGCTGTCAGAAGAACCAAAAGATCCACATCTTCTCCCACAATTATTACTGAATCCGCCGATGGCGCCATTTCTATTGCTGTTCTTACAATCATCGTATCAGCATCTTCTTTGGTTTGCTTCACTATAAAGTTCTCCTCTTCGAACCTTTTCATTAACATCGCTATTAAACGACACTTGTTAGTTTCATTATTCAAAAACTTCTCCTGTGAAACAGTTGGTAACATCGTTTCTTCAAAAAACACATCCGCACATGTAGATCTTTTTAATCTTCGAAGGCGTTCTGCACTTTTAGTACTCTTACTTTATGCATACGTAGGGTACCCATCGAAAACAATTACTGCGTTTGAATAATAACGATTCTTTACGTGCTGTATGTATTTTGTGCAAATGGAGGCGAATGATTCACTTCTATGCCACAACACTCTGTGCAATAAATAACCACCATCTACAACGTAAATGCTTCTTCCAAATTGAGTGTCATCGGCCAGTGGTGAAAAAGCTTTGTACAGGGATGATTTAGTACCTTTCCGCATTCCATTCTCTGAAAACAGCGATAAGGGGTACGGGGATAATTCATATTGAAGATGTTCTTGAAGATCCTGTTCACTTTGTTTTGTGATGCACATTCTCTGGAAAATCAGCAGCGGATCAATGGCGACTTTGATGTCTTCTATTTTGATACCTGCGTTGACTGCTGCCAGGGGAATGATCCTCTCTTTGCGTTTGAATTTTACGTCATCGAAATTGTTTCCGACTATGTTGCGTATTCCAATAGTTTCCACTTCTTTGCACATGTGACAGTTAATCAGATCACCGCCAGTTAGTCCGGAATGTATTGACATTATATCGCTGATCTTCGGAAATGGATTATGACGGGAAAACCAATGCATCAACTTTTCCACATCGCTGGTATCCCGACTTATTCGTGCTACTCTCATGTCAACATGCTGCTCAGAAGCTGCGAAATTAACATTGCAGAAACTTTCCACATCCTCACAGATGTTGTACAGAGACACCATTCCCAAAATCCACTTTGACAGAACACTTTCTGTGATTCCTCGTCCATGAGTAAGACCACCAGCACTTTTCATTGTCCTCATTAAGGTTTGTTCAATTGTCATATCCGTCCAAATTCCGGACCAGAATTTGTCAGAACGTCGCACTGTGAAATAACCTTCTGATGTAAATTTCTGGTATTCTTTCGTGGTCATTTTGGATTCCAATTTCAACATGTCTTGTAAGTAAAGATGACATGACTTTGCGTAGAAAAAATGTCCACTGGCATGAAAGTATGGTAGCATTTTCTGGACAGTATCGAGGTGCAGTTGCCAATCTCCCATTCGCTCTGCTTCTATAAATTGTTTTAACAGTGTCACCATTCGAAAGTACTGCACCCACAGCTTCGCAGTAGGACCATGCGCTTCAAGGTTTCTAAGCTCAGTTTTGAACGTCTCCGTCAATCTTTTAACCGAATCTTCTTCATGTGCTGTGATAATAAGTGTTTTGTTCCTGCTGCAGAGTATATTTTCCAAGGAAGTACGATCACCCGGCAAAATCGTCATTGATTGTAGAACAAAATTGGCTAGAGCTAAATGAGTTAAAATATGTGCTCTTAGCGCACGAGCGTATGCGTGGCCTGTTAACATCTTTTCAACTGAGTTGGGTGCGTAGATCTGAGAAAAAAGTTCTTTCAAACCACTGCCTGCCATGATGTATCCAATGGAGCCCATGAAAGACATCAGCAAATGAAATCCTCCAAGTCTGACAACAACATTCTTGAGATCGGATTCAGAGTCGCTTTGTGAAATAATGTCTCTTGCCTTGATGTACAGAGGCTGATCAAATGTTACGATACATGTTTCCTGGTTTAAAATCTTGCACTTCTCCACTGCATAAAGAAGAGCGGTGAAAACTGTGTCAAAGGCAGTAGGTGGAGAGTTCACAAACGGTAAACACAGTATCCGTGATTTCAAGAATGTCTTCTCTTTTGTAGCCAGCTCCATGAATCCATTCCATCCGGGCAAATTAGGTATGTTAGTAGATTTTCCATACAACCACAGCAAATCAGGTCCTGATGGAACAACTTCGTCACAAATGGGATTGTTGTCCTTTAGGTCTTCAATTTGTATTGCTTGTAATCCGAATTCCCTTCGATCGTAGAATTTCAATGGCACATTTCCGAATCTTCCTATGACTTTTGAAGAAGGCATTTTTAATAAGCGGGCTATTCTATGTTCACTTCTTACAGCTGCTGCTGGAGTAACGCACTGAATTCCCCCCATGGCATGAAAAGAATGCAAACCGTCTAAGGTATTGGTGTTGAAATCGGCGTTATCGAACACAAATTGAGAAAACGAATCTTCGTCAATGGAAATTTCAGGTTGCATTATGGCAGATACTTCGAACAGAAGTGCATCTGAATAAGATGAGCAAAATCCAAGCGACGACAAAGTATTAATGAGTTGCTTTGATCCAAACTTCTTATAAATTAATACAGCAACACCAATTTGAAGTGTGGACAAAAAGGATCGGGGCCTTACAGCGGAAATTACAGCGTGAGATAAAGCAGTACATTTTCTTTCCCATTTTTCTGAAGACGAACCTTGCTTATTCTTCAAAATAACATTTCTGAAGAAAACATCAAGTGATTCTGGGACAACAGTTTTAGCATCTTGCAGGAAATTATCTGAGGGTGGATAATGAGTTGTTTCATAGACCTCTAATCTAATATCTTCCACAATAATTGCTGCTGCGGTTTGGACAATCCTCAGTCTCTCTTCTTTAGTACTTGATTTTTTATTTTCATACCACGTTTCTGTTAAAAGTTTGTGCCCAGTATTACGGAAACACACGATTGGTGCCTTGTTTGCAGTTGTGGCAATGATAATGTCTTCACCATACTTTTCAAGTAATTTTGCTTTGATGGTCTTCGTATTCGGTCGGTCCCCATTGATTTGATTCTGTAGTTCATCTAAGGAGAACTGGCATTCTTCGCTGTTTTCTTCTAAATATGTGTATATTGCTTCCATAGCGTCGACAACAGTTTTAGCAGTTTGGCGTCCTTTTTTTTCACCAGTTGGAGGGCGCCCGTAAAATTTTTTCATACATGAGTTATGATATTTCGCTTCAGCTGCAACCAAATCGTAGACATGTTGCACGCGATTAATCACTTCATTACCCCATTTATCACCACGTGTTCGACCTACCTCCATAACACTGTCTTTCATCGTTAACGAGGTAACATTCCAAACTTTTTCATGCTCACACAAACGAGTTTTTTTCAGTTTGCTATAATACTGTTCGTTCAGATCTTCATCGCATAAAAAACAACGATTCTTGAATTCGAATACATACTCATTAGAACGCAGCACTGGCGGTGACGATGATGATGACGACTCACTATTACACGGAACTGAGATGTACTTACTTTTCGTATATCTTTTGCGACGCAGATTGTGAACAGTCACTGATGTCAGTCCGTCAAGTTCAGATATGCATCAGGTAGAACAAAAGATCGACGAGAAGATGATGGTAATGATGAACTGCCCCAGGTAACATCAGACGCACACGCACCAGAGCAGGTTGTTCTTTCGACTTCAGAAAACGCTTCAACTATCTCATCCAGGTATGTCGAAAATTCAACTTCGTGAAGATCAGGCCGGCCTGAAATTTATACAAAAATTCATGAGCGGGAACAGTTAAATTTGAAAATTAAAAGTAAACATAACAATGTATATAAATGTATGTTTTGGAATACTCAGGGTTTAAAATCAATCACTTGGGATGATATTTATGTCGATAACTTAAATAATTTAGCAGTTATTGGTCTGTCTGAAACATGGCATAAAGAAAGTTACAAACTACCTTTAGCACTAACAAATGATTTTTACATTTTTCATTCTTATGCATTCAGAGAGGCCAGTAAAGGTCGTTTTTGTCAAGGTTTAATTTTGGCAGTCAACAAAAAACTGTTCGTCAACTGTGTTCTCTTGGATAATACTAAACATTGGATTCTTGTAAAAACAACACTTGCAAACACAAGCAACTCGACAGTCAAATGCGACTTTGTAATAGGTGTATTTTATGTTCCACCGCTAAATGTACAATTATTTAAAAATATTTTAGATAATTTCACTTTAGAATTAGAAAGAATAAATGTGTGGCTATTTAAAGCAATTATAGGAGGAGATTTTAACGTAAGGCTAGGTAATGAAGGTACTTTGCTCTCCAAAACAACAACTTCGTTGCAATTTTTTAACAAGAACAGAAACTCTAAAGATGAAAAGATCGATTCGAAAGGAAAGTCATTTTTAAGATTTTGTGAGGAATTTAATCTAACTATTTTGAATGGTAGAAGTCGTTCTGACTCGATGGGAGAATTTTCGCATTTGTCCACTCTGGGTAATAGTATTTTGGATTTTCTGGTGATTAATGACAACGTTGATAATATTTCAGATTTCTACATAGGAGCATGTTCGTCCTCAGATCATTTGCCTATATTGTGTGATTTTTCTATTCCACATTCGATTAGTGTTAAAGGTGAGTCAAATAGAAAAAGTACAACTGTTTTACGTCTTGCATGGAAAAATGACAACAGCAATATTTTTAAAAATAATATTATAGATTTGTTTGCAAAAGTAGACATTGGTAACTTTGATAATTTAAATATAAATGAACAAGACAGTGTCATAACAAATACTATAACTGATGCTGCAAGAAATTCTGGTATGTCGTATGAATACAAATACAAATCTTCTAGCTGTTTCAAAAAGCAATGGTTTGATTACGAATGTCTTCAACAAAGGAGAACAGTTTTAAAATTACTTAAAATATGTAAAAGAGATAATAGTGAAGAATGCAGAAAAGAGTATGTAAAGGAAAGAAATGCTTATAAACAGTTGTGTGTTAGGAAAAAAAATGATTCTGATAAGGAATTAGTTAATAACCTCTGCAATCCAAACCAACCGTCTCGTTTTTGGTCAGCTATAAGAAAGTGTCGTAATAATTCAGAAAAACCTATAAACGAAATTTCCATGCTGGAATGGGAAACCTATTTTACGAAATTATTTTCATCCGACGATGTAGATATAAGGTTAGATGATGTTTATTTTCTGTCATCTCCTGTGGTTAATCTTAACAATCCTATTACAGAAAAGGAAATTTTTTCAGCAATTCAAAGGCTTAAGACTAAGAAATCTCCAGGAAGTAATAAAATACCTAATGAATTTTACAAAAATTTACCTTCCGAGGTAGTGAATATTATTTTAATCCTTTTCAACAACATTCTCAGAAAGAAAGAAATACCGGAGCAATGGTTTTCAATTCTATTGCATCCAATCTATAAATCAGGTGATGTAAATTTAATGGAGAATTATAGAGCTATCTGTCTTTTCAATTGTATTACAAAACTTTTCACTGCGATACTTCTGGAGCGTTTATTCATCTGGTGTGAAAATTACGATATTCTACCCGAGGAACAGGCAGGTTTTCGTCGTAAAAGATCAACAAATGATAACATATTCATACTTAGAGCAGCAATAGATATTCAAACTAATTACAGAAAAAAAGAAGTTTATGCACTTTTTGTTGATTTATCGAAGGCTTTCGATTCAGTTGTCTACAAGATTTTATGGTACAAATTATGTAAATTAGGACTCTGTAATGACATTATTGAGCTTCTTCAAAATTTGTATTCAAACGCCTTCATACGAGTATTAATTGAAGGTGACCTCAGTAATGACGTAAATATCGAAAAAGGTGTTCTTCAAGGGGAATTGCTTTCACCCATGTTGTTCTCCCTGCTTTTGGCTGATTTGCCCCAATATTTCAATGAAAATGATACCAGAGGAATAATGTTAAATTCGTCTCAGGAACTACATCTCTTATTATACGCAGATGACATTATTTTGCTATCTGATTCCCCAGCTGGACTTCAAAGAAAAATAAACTTACTGGCTAACTATTTTGATTCTCTACATTTAAATATAAACCTGAAAAAAACTAATGTCGTTATTTTTTCTGAGAATAACAGACTTGATATTAACTTTAAATGGATTTGGAAAGACCTTGTCATTGATCTTGCGAAAAAGTACAAATACCTGGGAGTACCCTTCCTCGCCAATTCTAACAGAAAGAAAATTGCCAAACATTTTGTTCAAAAAAGTAAGAAATCACTTAATTCTGTGCTGCCACTGAGATATAACATAAAAATCAACAGCTATAAATCACACTTTCAAATATTCGACAGCTTTGTTAAATCCACTCTTTTATATGCTTGTCCACTCTGGGGAATTTCGTGCACCAAAGAGGTTGAAGTGATACAAATGTTATTTATAAGACGTCTTTATGGTCTCGAATTCTTAGTTCCTAATTACATCCTAAGGCAAGAAACTGGACGACTTCCACTTGGTTTTTCAATTATAAAATATTCATTAAAATTTCTTTCAAGTCTGCTATCTTCTTGTCATTCCAAACTCCTCCTAACTTGTTTTAACTCATTGTATGATTTGGGTA
>JAQFYR010001329.1:0-10312 GCA_034694985.1 Campodea silvestrii
GATTTCGGAATACACAAACAAAGCAGAAAACCCAGCATGAAAGCAAACATCAAATAACGGTGTTATAAATAATCTATACAAAAGTATACTCGAGAAGAATAGAAACTGTTACCCATGTTCCAATTTTGTAAAAACCACAACTTATATTTTCACAAAAGTATATTGTGCTGACTTTTGAAGAAACATTGAACGGAAAGTGCTAAAATTACCGGTTAAAAAATTCTAAGCATCAAACTAGCAATTGAATTTAACAAAGATTCAAAATTGAAAAAAAAATACTTATTGTCTTCATGAGGTTTAACGGCTAATTAGAAGTAGCCATGCTAAAAAAATAAGGTTATAACACCGCTAAATAAAACAAGTAACTAGTTCCAAAGTGTTCTATAAATATCACAATAATATATTGATCATTAAATTTTTATCGCAATTACATTTGGTAATCGAATCCTTTTTAGACTAAAAACCAAGATGAAATTCTGACAGAGGCCTATCAAAAACGTTAAAACTAATTATCAGTTTTTTTTCCCCCAATCAGTGGTGCTATAAGTTGCTTTTGGTAATGGTTAAAAATACTATAAATTTTCACCGCCGCAAGCCCGCAAATAATTCGTGTGAAGAAAATGAAGAGTGAAATAGCAATGTAATCACATTAAATCCCCATTAATACTAAATCACGTAGAAATGTGCAATAGGTAATGTGTCTTTATTTACAGTAATCCTAATGTCAGTTTGATGGGAGTAAAGTCCCATTTAGTAGCAGCGGGAACCCCACCCTGTAGTAAGCTAATCCGAGAATAGTTAGCTGTTAAGAATGGTATTTAAATTAATTATTTTATAAGAAACTGACAGTATGAGTTAGGACTTAAGAATAACAATTAATCACCTGACATTGGGGAATTTTAAATGTTTAAAATGAAATGCAGTTTCAGATGTAATTTGCTCTGTTATATTTTACTGGACAATAACGTTACAGTGCCTACTGTAAACCATTTTGCCTGCATAACAATAATTTACACTTTTATCGCTAAAAGCATACATTTTAATTATGAATTCCAACTATTGCGACATACTTTTTAGAAATGATTGAAAAACTATATTTCATTGTACAATTTGTTTTCAGCATATATTTTTAAACACACATTCAAAACTAAAGTAATACAGTTGTTTATTGAGGCATATCCTGGGCTTGTGCAGTTTTGATTAAATATATTTGTTAATATTTTCATTCATGAAAGTTTTATTCTAGAGTTTTGTTGTCGTTTTCGCAAAATGAATAACATCAGTTTTCCCTGGTATTAAAATTTAATCACGGGGGTTGTAGATAATAAATCTACAGAAATAAAGAAAATCATATTTATTGACACTGGTGATGGTGGCTAATTAACCTAAACGAATAGGAAACGATGAACATAATAAAACTGTGATAAATTTTGGTCACATTTTACGAACTTTCGGTAAAATTCCGATATTTTATGAGAGATTAGGGACAGGGGGGAAAGATTTTTTTTCTGTTGTCTTATTACAGTATTTTATCCGCACATTATTTTAATTATTATTGAATTGAAATAAAACATTAGGCAAATACATATCACGTACGGCTCTATGAAACAATATTCCTAAAAATGTGTTGATAAATGTATGATGTTAGTTTTTGGTCTCTCATTTTATGGTAATAAAATGACTGAGCAGGGGGACGAGAACCATTATAGCACAAAATTATTTATTTTGAACAGAAACTATTTAGTTTATTTTTAAATTCATCTAAGTAAAGGAAAATTGAACGACTGTTTCCGATAGTGGATTTGTGTATGGTAACTTAAAACAAAAGATCTGCATCAACTAAATCTGGGAGTCTAGAATTTCGTTCTAGTTATGGAAGTGAGTATTGTGTTTGAAATCCCTTCATTGATCTTGTAAATTTGTGTAACATGGGCGTATCGCGAGGGTCTGGTATATTGTATATGATATTACTTTTGTCTCAAACAGTATGGGTGATACAGCGAACGGGGTGTGTTAATTCCCTAAATTTATTATAAGTTATTCTTACTGCTACTGAGTCATTTTCAACTTTGAAAATCTGATCTTTTTTTCTATGCTAACGATGGGGACCTGAAAGTGACAAGGCTGAAAAATGACTTTTTAGGGAGCATTTTTTATAAGAATACTCAGTTGTTGTTAAAAAACTGCACTGTAATGCATTGATTAGAAAGACACAATTCCATTTTAAAACGTGTAATTCATTTAAAATTATCCTCCTGCACGTTTAGACATGGGAATCAAAAGTCTTAATTAGGGGCTCTTTTAAATAATAACTAATTTTTATTATTGTTTATCACAGACCAATTAATTTTTTTCTCTGTAGAGATTCGCATGAAAAAGTGCTGAGTCACTTCAAAACCTTGTCAAATGAAACATTGAATTTGCTCAGAGGCCATCTGCTGGTAAAAAGAAACATAAAGAGTTTATAACGGTTTTTATAATTATTTTATTTCTTTTCCTATAAATGCAAATAAACAATTTTTTTTGCTCCGAGATTGCAGATATTGCATTTGTATTGCTCAAACACGTTACTTGCAATTATCTATTCAATCTGATTGCAAATAGATATTAGTTAAAATAAGATTTTTAGCAGATAGAAGGTAACGGGTTATATAATCAGCAATTCTGGTCTCCCCAAAAGGTTTTCGACTGTCGATGTACAAGTATTAGTTGTCCGTTATGTTAGGAAGCGGAATAAACTATACACACATAGATCTTCAACTGATTACAGCAAGTATTTATTTATTCGAATTCAAATTGAAAATTCTTTGCAACTTTTATTTGAATTTTGTAATGAGGCTATGATGGTAATAAACCTCTTGATATATTCAATGGACTTGATGCTTTTTCAATTTTAATTTTCTGTGCATTCTATACATACATATCAGGGAAAAAAAATCATATCACATCATCAAGTAAAGCATAGTTATATATAAGTATTTACATCGTAGTAGTTGATTTTTTTTTTTTTTTTTTTTTTTTTTTTACATTTTTTTGATGTTTTTATAGTACACAACTTATCATTTTATCGCTTTCAATATTACTTACTAGTTTTAAAAAACTTTAAATTTTTGCACTAGGTAAAATATCGATAACGAGTTATATATATTTAGCAGCATTGTTTTGTTTTTGTTCCCTGAGGATGAGTTCCATGTGGGCTCGAAACTAGTTGGAATAAATAACGTTTTTACAGAGATTGGCTAATTTAAATCAACACTCCAAAAGAGTCTTATATATGTACTGTTGAACGGCTTCATATAATTATGTAATCAATCCCTACTTAACACACACAAAAATGAATAATAAAATGAATTATATGGTTAAAAATATCCACAACGACATACCAGAAACGGCAATAATGAAAACATATTTTGAACAAATAATGAATACAACGGCTGGGATTCGAACCCAGGACTCCTGCTTTTCAGCAGTTGTGTTATCCTCTACACCACCGTCGTATGCCATAAAAACACAAAACTAAAATTGCGTTTCTGATATGTAAATAAAAATTATAAATTCTTCACCCAACTTTCAGCAATTTCATAAACTATTGAGTAAAATTACCTCATCCGGCCTCAAAAACATTTCTTACTTCTATAACAAAAATGCCGGGATAAGAAAACATCCCGAATTTCAATTGGCGCAAATTGAAGACGTGGAAAACCAGACCAGCATTTTAAAGAGGGTTTGCTTTGTATAATATGATGTTGTCTAAACTTTTAATTTCCTCGATCAATTACTTATTATAATAACTATCTTAGTTTGAAACGCAAAACTTATAAGCCTAATTACAAGTTCTTTCATCACGAAATGGAAAAGAAAAGTGCTTCGGGGTGGATTTTAGCAAATTCTACGTTTAGCAAGAAATATTTCAATTTTATACCAGTCAGAAATGTTGTTTTTTCTACTTACTTGTAATTTGGAGATTGCAACTGGGACTTGAGCTAGTTGATTTCCTCCCATGCTGAGATCTTGAAGATTTGAGCAGTTTCGAAAACCTTGATCATGAATGGTACTAATATTGTTGTGATCTAAGAATAGTTGATTGAGAACGTATAACCCGTTAAATAGGAACTCGTCCACTGCAGCCAAACTGTTGTATGTCAACGATAAAATATGGATATTGCTTAACGACACAAAGGCTTCGCCGCTAATGCTGTGAATTTGATTATGGTCTAAATTTAACACTTGTAAACTGTAGAGGTCCTTGAATGTATGCGCATCTAACTTAGTTAATGAATTATGGGCTAAATTAAGTATCACTAATCGGACTAGCCCTTTAAAAGTGTCTTTATTCACCCACGAACTTGTAAGTTCATTCGCTGATAAATCCAACACTAGTAACTGATTGAGATTTTCAAGCAATCCAGGTGCTAAAACACTAAGGGAATTGTTCTGTAAATATATTTCTCGTAATTCTAATGAACTTTGGAAGAATTCTGGGGGTAAGGCGACTAATTGATTACTTGACATGTTAAGTAAACGTAATGAGTTTAGTCCATGTAATGAAGAATCACCTACGGAGTTGATATTGTTTCTTTCTAACCTCAGTTCGTAGAGTTTCTTCATTTGAGACAACCCGTGGTCAGGAAGCTCTCGAAAGTCGTTGTTGGAAAGGTCTAATCGTTGTAAAGGTGGATAGCAGCGATCTTTATGGATAAAATACGGTCTTGGATTGTAGAAACCCAAATCGTTTAGATTTTGAAGATGATTGCGGGTTAGGTTCAAGGTTATAAGGTTTGGTAAAGAACAAAAAACCTTTTCTGGTAACGTATAAATATTGTTTTCACTTAGATCAATATATTGAAGTTCTTTCAGTCCTACAAAACTTTGAGTATCAAGTTCCATGACCATTGCTGACCAATCGGAATTATGAGTTTTTAATGATAATCTTCTTAATTGGGAAAGATTGTTTAACGCCCCGGCAGGAACGTTCCGTATCTTACAAAATTTAATTTCTAATTCACGGAGTTCTAAAAGTTTGGTGAAACTCTGTTGTTTTAAACTACTTTCAAAGAACAGCACATCGCTACATTCAACACCAAGTTTCCACGTATGGTCAACTTGAAACTGAGTGAAATTATAATATTGTAATTCACCGGTTAAAGTCCGCACTTGGCAATGCAACGCGATTTTATTGTCCTCGGGCACTTGAAGCCGTGTCCATGCACAGTTTGGTGGACTGTCATACCTGAATGCCGTAAATGCATACGGTAAGCACGTGACAAGTACAAACCATATCATTAGAAACCGCAAACGTCTTCCAGTTCTCCATATTTCCAAAACATTATCAAACATTTTGGTCAGCATTAACACTAACACTAGCTTCCAAACACTTGTATACTTCCAACCGCAAAGTTTACCCTAGGATCCGGCGGTACAGTCATTGGAACTCACTTGTGGCTGACGGCAGAAAAAATATGTACTTCATAATAACTATGTTCATTCCGAAAGCTCCTCCCACATTAAAAAAAATCTTCTTTGTTTGAAGAGCAACAAAAAAACACTAAACAATATGATAATAATGGTTCTGGAATAACCGTACGAAAACAAGCACAGAGAAATAATGCGAATGCCGAAACTAAAATACGTAAATTGTGGCAACTGTCCCGTGTTGTAGGTTGAGAGTTAAAAAGCAGCACCTCGGCCTCCCCCACGTGGTTATCAAGCCGTCAGAAGACTGAATGGTAGTGAAACGAGTGTGGATCCTTATACTGAAGACGATGCTTTGAAAAAGAATCAGGGGGAGGGAGAGAGGGATGGATGGAGGGAGGGTGAGGGAGAGAGAGAACTCGCATATCTCTCGTGTTTTCCGATAGAGGGGAGAGGCTCACACACTCCAACAGGCATGGACCATTCATGGATTTATTTCAAAATATTTTGGTGGTTATATATTTTGTGGTTTTTCTTTTTTTTTTCTGTGTGTTTGTATTGATGAACTTTTTTTCGTGAATGAGGGAGTGTCCGGATATGCTCCCGGAAATACAATGATGCATATTTTATATCATGATAATACATTAATTCGATCTACGAGCTATTAGATGCACGCAGGTATAATAATAATAAAATCTAATTTCTTTTTGTTCCTAGGTGTTTTATTAAGTTAATGCAGGGACGCTATTATTCTCATCTTGTCGACAGGAAAATAGCACCCTGAAATTTGTTGAATTTATATGTACTAATACTGCTTCTAAAATTTACCATGAAAATAGTACACAAAATTGTTTGTGATTTGCATTCCTTGAGCACAAAGCTCCTGGTCACTTGTAGAAATTATTTTCTTAGCAGGGGTCGACCTCGAAACAGTTTTTGTTCTTCTGAGAGATATGACATCAAGAAGCAAAGCTTTGCGTGATATAAAAAAAATTATAAACTGGTATAATTTCATATAGTTATTATAATAAAAACTTGAAATTGTTATGGAAACAAAAGAGAAACGGTGCTTGGATATGTGCAAAGAAAAAAAGGTATAATACCATTTTCTTTACTTTATTTCACAGTTTTTTTATTAATGCAGTTTACGTTAATGACTATAATATAAAATGTAATATACCGTTGAACAATACTAAAGAATTGCGTATGATAGCCAAACAATATAAAATCAAAGTCAACTATATTAAAGCAATAATTTGACAATTATTATGACCTGTAATTGTATTTATTAAACATAATAGCAAAGAAATCTATTTTAAAATAAATACGACATGATGTACAAACTAAGGAACTGATTTAAAGCATTTTGGTTGTGAACAAATTCCTAAATTTCGGAAACAAAATAAAACTTAAAAAAATTGATGAAAATAAAAAGAACAGAAATTGCACACATGAAACATACGATAAAATTCATGTAAACTTTGAACATAAAATATATTTACGATAAAATTACCTTTCAGTAATAACAAAATTAACAGCGAAATATCTTAACATTGACTAACAGTATTATTATCATCTACCTTTCACACATTATAAATACTAAAATATTATCCAATATGCTTTTAGATGTCGAAAAACTTCTGTCAAATTTAACCATTCATATATACTTATACATTCGCCATGCTATTGTATTACATAAATTCGGTATATGATGCCGGATATTTATAATCCACGGTAACTAGTCGAAAACTAAATTACTCAATATATTTACATCTCATTGTTCGTTCATAGAAATGTAGAAAAATAACGGCATGGAGTTAATTATTTTGCTCATTAATTCCTCCTTAATTCAACTTACAGTAGGATGCAGTGATACATACATTTTAATGATCAAAATGTGGTGGAAACCTTCAAATTAGGACTAATAATTTCAACGGATATAATTTTGTCGGGACTGACATTTAATAATTATACAGCACTTATAAAAGTTTCAAAGATTTATTACCAATAATAATCTCTTATTTGTTCTACGGAACTATTCACAACAATGTATGAATTATACAAAAGGCATGTAAGTATTCGTAATGAGCCCTCATAAATACAAAGATGGCAACGTTATTTACTGCAATCTTTATTCCATTAAGTAATTATCCCATCCACATATTTTCTGTTCCACCCTAATCCAAGTGATAATTTGTATTGTCTTATTCTTCTACAGTTGGAAAAGTGAATCATCATCATCATCATCTGTCAATAAATCAAGAATGAGATTAAAAGCTTCACTTTATATTCTATTATATGCAAATATAACACCTCCATCATACAAATACAAACACTTTTCAAAACTCAACAGATAATACAATCCATGGGCGTAGAAACTACCGAATGAGGTGATTGTGACTTGTGAGATAATTGTGCTGTTGTCCATTTCTCGTGGATTATTTTGTTACTGGTTATTTTTACTTCCCTTGTTTGCAGTTGATTTACAAATTAGTAAATTTAGTACTTGAATGAACATGACCGTCTCACCTTTGTGATTAAAAAATTAAGAACTATTATTCAGAAGTTGTCACTCCATGTCTTTATTAGTGTGTCAAAAATGGTAGGATGTTCTCAACAAGAAGCCACTTGATAACAAGCTTTCAAATTCAAAAGGTACGTTTCACAAACAAATTACAGGGAAATTTCGAGATGTTAGAGCACATTAAAAAGTGAATTGCCAGTGACACATTAAACTTGGTACTCTGCGGACTTTTCCAGTTACTTATTGAAGGTTGGATTTTATTTCTTTTCCTTTTTGATTGGAAAAATATTTTCAATTTCACAGCCATATATATATTGTTGTACGAACATTTTCTAATTTAAATTCAATAAAAACAAATTTTACTATTAGAATAACTTCTAAAACGTGTATGTTTTTTCATATATTACATATAATCTTTTCGACATTTGAAAATTTTCACTTAACCAGGTAAGTATAGGTAACCAACATCATAACATATCCCCTGTAATTAAAGCTACACAAATCACAGATAGTTGTGATATTCCAAATCATTAACAAATACCCCTCATACCAACATCTCTCCCTCGTAAAACAACATAAAAGATATCAAAGCAAAAACCTTTCTGTGCAAATGAAAATATAATGATTTAATAGTCATCCGTAACACCCCCTTTTCCTCTATAAATCTGAACGCCCATGTTTCTTCTTCTAAAGAATAAACCTTAGGTTGAAAATCACCCTGCTTGCTTCAAGTTCAATGATGATGATCTGATGACAATCGTTTGAATGACAAAGCAGTAATTCCAGTACTCTATGAGATTCCCTACTGTGGTCAGATACTATATAGAGGGCGTCAATACATACGTGGGAGTAATTTGTTTGTATTTTTACTGTCAGCAGGTCGGGTTACCTACTCACTACTTGGGCGAAGGTATTTTGTACAGTACTAGAAGGAAACCTATAATTTATTTTAACAACGTGAAAATTCGTCTTTTTTTTAACTAGTTACTAATTTTCTTTCATTTTTTTCTATTTATTGAAAAGAGTTCTTGCCATTTCCGACTCTGTATGACGTAATGGAAGACGTTATAGAGTTTGTATCATGAGTTAAGTTTTTGTGTTGATGTGATTTTCTTATATGTTTGAATCAATCATTCGGACAACTCATTTTTTTTTGTTCTTTTCAGTTTTTTTTATAATAATGTCAAACTAGCAAAGGTACTGTAATTTCAACTTTGAGATGTTTCAAGTTCGTACTACTTTTAAAATATTATTCCTTCGTCTTAAAGAAAATTGTGAGGTAATGACACAATATTCCGAACATGCTCCGAAATTTTAAAAAGACAGTAAAGGAATATATGAAACGTCACTTTAATATTTTACAAAGCAATGTAATTTACAGAAAGTTATAACACAGCTTGTTTTTGTTTTGCTTTCGAGACATGGTAGAAACCATGTGATTCATTTCAATCAACAAAATTACAAAATATTCTACCGTTTTTTATACGCTTGTCATAATAGATTTCAGGTATAGGTCTAACTATGACAGCTATTTTAAAAATGATAACACATTTTTAAATTGTAACATTCGTATGATGTTGTTTAGCACCCCTTCGCTCCTCCCCCTCACCCGATGCCGCTCCTTTCACCAACATTCCAACCACCCACCACGAAGCTTGTATATTATATTCCAACTATTTCGGAACGTCACATTCACACTTTCATACAATTAGGAACAATTTTATAACAAAAGTCGGAAACTTGGTGACTGAGGATTTATGGGTTTTTGACATTTTACAGTGTGCCGAAATTGATAAATGTGCTAAATGCGGCTTGCTTTGGAAATAAATGGCAATTATATCTGTAGTGTAGATATCCCGGGGAAGTTGAATCACATGTCGATTTAATTGGTAAATATATTTCAGCAGTTTATGTCGAGTATTCGTGATTGGAAGCAATGCTTTAATTAATGGAAGTAATTATGGAATATTCAGTCCGAGGAACTGTCTCTATAATAAATAATGAAGGTGGTAATTTAGTATTTTAATAATATTCAATACGTTGAAATTCGGCGTAAAGTTATAAAAAATGAACGTTCTTTTGCGTATTTTTGAAGTTCTTGTAATGTAATGTAAATCCTACAGTCTGGTAGTATTGTTTATTATAATTTATTATATACTGTTAATTTTTTAATGCAATCGGGAAATAACATGATGAAATGAATATAGTAGAAAAATTTGAAGAAAACGAATACACAGCAAATCATGTCTGTGTGGTGGTACGGAAATCAACATTTCAAATACTTTATTTTTCGTGAATGTGAAGGAAGTAAATAGCTATGCTTTGTTCTCAATTTCTCATTGTTCTTTACTCTACCGCATTAGTAAGTACTAAGTA
>JAQFYR010001330.1:0-10309 GCA_034694985.1 Campodea silvestrii
CAGACTATTGTAATAGGTACATTGTCCAGCGTACGGAAACATTGATAAATGATTTGAATGGTTATAGAGATTTTGATCTATTTCATAACACATTAGATGCAAACCTGGAAATAGTGAAAAAACACTTCAGTTGTAACTACAAATTCCTGTAAAATATGATAAACTATATATTATGTATGTATATAATTTGTAAATATGCTATATTTGTACCTTATTTTTAAGTTTGTTACAAATATGTTTTCTGGATATATTGGCAAAATGCTGTTCATCCATTGTACACAATAAACTATATAGGCCTATAAACATTTTAATTTTTGGTGTTTCTTTTGTTAATGATATTATTTCTATATTTATATTTTGAAAAGAACAAATCTCTGGCCTAACTGTTGAGCCTGTAACGTACGTATATCTTTAAACTTTGCATCAATAAGCTCACATTTTCATTCTCAAAAAAAGACAAATTATATATTTATTTATTTTTATTTAATCCACAAGAAAAAAACCGCTTATGCCAACATTTTTGTACAGAAAAGGAAGAGAAGTATAAAAGAATACAACAATGCAAGCAATATCAAAATAATCCAAACAGAAAAAGAAAACAATTCCATTTAACAAATAAAATAACAGACATGCCATTTTTCATCGTGATACATGCACATGCTAAGATAAATAGATACGGTAATACATATTAACATTTTGTATTCATGCATAAACTAACAATAAACATGCAATTATTCATAGTAATACATTCACATGCAAAAATAACAATCATTCAGGATTTTCATGGCTATGTGAATGTCACTCAATTTTAACAATTAAAGTAAAGAATAAGCTTATAAAAACAATTCCTAATTTTAACGATTGTGAACCGAATTTTTTTTTTTACAGTAAGCGTCATCTACAACGCAAAAGATTACACTCTCAAACACAATACTGCAACATACGTTTGAACAAAGCGGATATTTGAATGTTCATAAATACTCACTGAAAGAAAAGCATGTATAAGATCTGCTTTAACAGTCGCTAATGGTTTCCCCTTCACAAGTATAGTATAAGTTTCGTCCCTCTCGGTGCTCATAAGATTTCCAAACCAAGATTTCTTCGTTAGCTCAGGAGAACTTTCAGGTGTTAAGTGAACTTCTTCCGTAGAAACTATAAACAGGAAGAAAAACAGCAGTTAAGATAAAGGTGGGGTGGAAATGTGGAAAAATCAATGCAGAAAAGAAATAAACAGGGATGTATCTACAAAAATGTGAGTCGCGGCTAATTTTTCCAAAAGGAATTAACAGTATTGTATGAGATACTGTCATAGTGAAGCTTATCTGACATAATCATACTTTTTAATTTCAATTTCTCAAAGAACTTTTCTGCTTTTTGTTCAGTTTATATTGTAATACAGATAATTTTTTAAGAAATTCAGCATTTGACCTTCTTTTTGTAAGATAATTTAGCCACTTCATAACCACTTCAATTTGAGGACCGTTGGTTAAAATAACTGAGGACTGGAAATGCCGACCACCACTACCATAGCTAGATACATCCCACAGATGAAAACTGTTATAATATTAACAAAGGAGATGAGGCATGAACACAAATAAACTCATTGTTTTCTAATCATTTATTGAATCATATATCACACAATTAGAACTCAAAACTAGGGTCCATGTCAGTTTACAGAAATTACTTTGGTACCGTATCAGAATAACCGTATGATTTAAATACAGATATTTATTCAAATAACCGAACTAGCGAACGTTTTATCAATATGATTTTAATAGGTTTTATTATTATTATTTTATTTCGGTGTAGTAAATAATGTTTTAAAATAACAATAACAAAACAGATATGTCACAAATTTAGATCTTGAAAATTAAATAATTATGGTATCTAAGAATATACTAGTAGAAGTAATTAAAAGTGCATGGTAATTCAGTAGTTTGTTGCGATTTAATATTCGATCGTGTTTCATACGGATAATTTATTGTATTCATTATTTATCGAATAAGCTTTATAATAAGAACAGTTATTCAGTTAACCAAATAACCACGAGTATCCCTACCTAAAATGATTACTTGTAACAATATCGTAATAATTGTAATTATAATCTCCATTGAGCTACTCCAGCTTTCCAGGAGCCCATTAGTACGATAGACCACAAACATAATTGATTTACCAGTATTACATATGCTCCACACACATATTTTGGGCTAATTACAACTTTTATACTAGCTGCAATTTTAATAAGACTGGTAACATTATTATAACTTGCAAACATCACCGAAAAATTGGAATACTGAATACATGAGCTGAAGCAGATAATGAATTTACTTTAAACTGATAATTAAGCTACAAAAAAGAAGTTTTATGTACTGTAGTCTTTTTGAGCTAAATTTTACAATTGTGAAACAAGTTTATTTTAACCCCTTAACTGGTTTGAACGAACTGGATTAGATTTTGAAAATTACATGGCTCCACATTTTGAACGAACTCAAGTCGGGATCACCAAAATCGTGATCTGCATTTTTTTTTGGGTTGATTGACCTCAAACGCCATCACTTCAAAAAGTTAACTTGACATTGTGTTAGTCAAGTACAACTCATTTTTCCATGCACAAAAATGACTCCATGCGTGTGTTCAATGAAACGCTACTTTAGTGTGTTCGTCGAGAGTAGTTCAAGGAATTTTATTTTTATTTTTGACGTCACATAATAAAGAAGTACATATTTAGAAGGCACACTTCATGACGATTACAACAATGTGTAACAACTTATACTTCGACAAAATAAGAAATTAAATATTTTTTTCTCAGTACCGTAATTTGAAATTTAGGATTTAATTGCACGCTGAAGGAGCAGCCATATCACGATTAATTGCACAGTTAAGGGGTTAAACAAAGACAAATATGCTTGCCTCAATCCCGCCGCTTGAAGGTTCCCTTTGAACTGTCCTGGCCTCCCTAGACATCCCTGCTGCATGCATGCAAAAGTTCTTTCCTTCCCGGGAGTCAAATGATACCATTCCCGAACGGAAAACGAGAGACTAAAAACAATCGCGTAATTTTCTCTCCGCGGCAATTCTTCAGATTATCACCGAAATACGGGCATGTTATATATCAAACGATGTGAAATGAACTGAAGAATCTAATTATGCGTGCCTCTTGATAAGTAAAATTGCGATGTCAAAAGTTCGAAACCGCGAAATACCTTTCGTCGACGATCTATTTTTCTGCGTTTTTCTATGTCTCTTGCTAGACGCAGAAGAAATGTGGAAACAGTTATGGAAAGTACTATTTAATACGCTTCCAATGATATATATGATATATCTATGTATATCGGTGCTCCCGTAATTTTATTAATTTTTTTTTACGTTTTTGCGCATTCCTTCCCGATCACAGCTGTTCCTTTGAAGATTTTGCATTATCGCCCTGCAGTTCTATCTCTTTCTTGAGCGTGTTCGGAGCCCTTACCTTGCATTTTTCTCCTATGAAACCTTGGTGATCCGAGGAAACTATTCTTAATTGTATTGAGCCTTGTTCTCCAATGATGCATTGTATGAGGAGAACCTGGTGGGGTGGGAGGGGCTAGAAGTGCATCATCATTGTTCACCTGACATGATTGTTGCTGAATACTACTAAGACCCCTGTAGGAAAAAAGATAGAAGGTTTCATGATAACAAGTTAGATGGCATACAGTCGGTGGAAGATTTATAATATAGAGGCTCTTCAGTCTATAAATTAATGTCTAAGTAGTATATTGTGCTTCAAAGACTACCGTACATGTTAGGGGTGTCCATGGGTTTCCGGGAACACTTCCGTAGATGCAGGTACCGTACCCGGAAAAAATTCCAAAATTTGAGTTCCCATTTTTTTTTCTTGCAAATTCTTCAGATTTTCATTGAATACGCGAATGTTATATACCAAAAACGTGAAATGAACTAAAAATTCTAATTATGTATGACTCTTGATGATATAATTTAAGGCTGGATTCCTGGTGTTTCTCTTATATTTAAGAGAGATTTTTAAAATGGTGAGGTTTCGCTCTTATGTGTGGCGTCACACCGAAATTGCAATCCTGCTGGTACTCTAGTTGGTAATGACAGTACCAGCAGTATATCAGTTTCGGTGTGACGTTATACGTAAGAGCGAAACGTCACCATTAAAAACTCTAGTAAAGGTAAGAGAACCACCAGGATTCCAGCCTAAAATAACAAAGTCAAAAGCTCTGAAACTGTTAAATACCTCTTATCAGTGATCTCTTTTTTTCTGCATTTTTCATTGCAACCCACCTCCTATTACACTTATCAGAAAAAGCAGAAGTAGTTTTGGATAGTACACTTCAATATGCTTCGACTAACATATGGCACTGCTAGGATGTAAATCGTTATTTTTTTTTTTAAAATTGGCGGGTACCCGGGATCCCTTAAACTGCATAAAGTCTGCTGGTACCCAGATGAGGAAAAATCTGCAAATGGGACACTTTTACTACATGTCATAAAAAGTAAATTCCTCTAAGAAGGTTAGCGTTACAAGAAACTCATTCCTAATTACCACTTTAACAGTCACAACAAAATGAGCAAATAGTCTAACTGTGAATGTAATAATTTTGAAATCAAATAATTTCAAAATGACATTATAAAGAAATCATCTTACAAATTTCAAATAAAAAGATGAAGCAAGTACTGTATGGCAGAATAATCTGTGATCACAAAAACACATTTTACAAACAAGATATGATCCAGTATCACAATATTGATTAGTTCCCCAAAATGTATTTGCAATCTTACTGCATAAGAATATTATGTTCTGATCCTTTGTATACGGTATATTGTTTCGGATTACAAATGATATAATTTATAAATTACTATTCCTACACCAAAACTGACGATCTACAGATTTACAGACATTGCCAACATCGAACACAGGGGTTGAAAAAACAGTCATATTTTTTTATTTGTTGGAACTGCCAAATGTCATTGTCCAAGCAAAGCGAAGTAAAAAAAATACATTTTTAGTCAAAAATAAAGTAAACTGGTTTACTGGAATTCAATAAAAAAAATCAAATTTTTGTAATTCTTTTCTTTTTTCCCCATTTCTTATTCCATAGATGTGAATAAATTGCTACAAAATGGATTTCAAAAAGGAAAAAAAAATTATTCTTAAACTACATAATTATATGATAATTTATATAGCCTTGCTATAGCCTAATTTGTCAAATCCAGACTTCATTAAAATGCATTGAAGTTTTGCTGATGCCAACATGGAGATCATAATACACAACGCTACAGGTGTGAAACTGTTTGCTTACCTGTGAGCTACTTTTGGTGATGGGACGGGAGATGCCAGTGGCGTTGTATTCTGGTATGGAGAATGATTAGAAGAGTGGACGCTGGATTTTCGATGCTTACTACAATACAGAAGAGAACACACACATTAAAAACAGAACAAGAAATAACTGCACATATTCAAAAGTAACACTTTTAAAAACTGTCACAATATGCTTAATTTTTAAATAAATTTTATACACTTTTTCAAATTGGTGAAAATGTGGAAAAAATAAAGACAAAACTTAGGTAAGTTAGGTTATTCATTATGTTAACATTTTTACGGAATAACAACATTCAATAGTATTCAAATTCAATACATTTCCCTGCAAAACATATAGCTCCATCACTTGAAATGTTTACAAAAAGAAAAATAGAAAATAAAATATGAACAGAGAATAAAGTTAGACCTCAAATTATATAATTATATACATATCACAAGTTTTTGATTAATTCAGACCAGACACGATGTAAAATAGGAGCTGCTCGATCATTCATTGTCTTCTCGCCATATTTTCTTATATACATTTCTTCCAAAAGATTGTTTCTCTAAGATTACGTTTTCTCATGCATTCATTTGCTTCTTTTCAATCTTTATCACGATTTCTGCTGCACACATTCTATTACTGGTACCAAATTATTTTTGTAGACAAATCTCTAACAATTCATATCCAACGTGTACTTGAATTTAAATCAGGCCTATGCCAATAAGTCTTTTATAAATACATCAGGTTTTGGAGGTAACTTAGTTTCCAATATTCCCCAGACCACATGTAAAAGTTCGGCTGTTATATTCCATATATAACCAGCAATAATTCACAGGTAGTTTTAGAGGTGGGGCATAGACCAAGCTCCCCTTTCCAAGAAATGAACTGCATAAAATCCGTAAAACTTCGTCGTGAAATTAAACAAATTTCAGTTCCAGTTATAAATAGACAAATAGTGTAACTTTCTTTACACTACATTTGCAACTTTTTTTGTGGTTGTCAGTAACAAAACACACTTAATACCCCTTAGAAACCCTGCATTCAGAAATACTGTCGACCATTAGTTCGGTCCCTCACATTGCAAAATCCTAAAACCACCTTGACATGTTAACAACAATTGGATAACATTAATTATTGCATAAAACGTGATAAAAAGTAAAACAACCCATTTTGTAACTTACAAATTTTTGGTAGCAGGGTAGCAGGGTAGTATGGTAGTATGGTAGTATGGTTGCATACATTCCTGAAATTTATTGTTGGGGAATACTCCTGGGAAAATTCCCAGTGTTGGGGAACTTTCGGGGAATTTATTCAAGTATGTCAATTTAGTCAAAAACTAGTCTCTAGGAAGTCTGTACTATTGCAACATTTGCAAGACTGTATAAAATTATGTTACATTATGTTGTTCTATAATGTTATATTGTAGAATAATAATAATTAAATAATAACCATTCCTTGGCTTTATTGCATTAATAATAATTATATTATGCTAAAACGCTATCCACGAGACTCAATTTTATGCTAAAACGCTATCCTCGAGACTATTTGTAAATTGTAATAAGTTTAATTTTAAACAGCCTGTCAGCTAATAGGAACCTATAGGATAACTTCAATCATATAAATGACAGGTTCTAATCACACTTTAAACATAAATTCCCAAATTATGGAGAATTTACTTCATGCTGGGGAATATTCCCAAATTAATTCCCTCCCTCAGGAATATTTATTCTCAAAAAACCCCAACATTTCAACACACATAACCATCCCCCACCCTTGGTTGTCAACATACGGATAGAGTTGTTTCCTAGGTGTAATAGGTGATCCTTGACTAATCTGATCAAACTTTGAAGCTGTTCCATTCACTTTACATCTATCAATACGTTTCCTCGGAGGATCTGTTGCTGTTTCATTCCTTCCTCGGATTATTAAATCTCCGTCATCCTCACAAGATGGTTTTCGTTTCTTTCGATCAAGAAGTAGGAAATAGATCACTTTCTCCGTATTGTGACTAAGGAAAGGAAAGAAATAGAACATAAGTGCTCAGTCGTAGAACCCTCCATATAACTTATTACTGCATGAATTTCTATAAAACTTACCCTTGAAACTGACAAGGTTTTAGTATTCGTAAAAAATATATGTTATGCCTTTTTTATTTTACATAAAAAAACAAAGTTTTCATATAAAAAATATGTTTGTAGTAGGAAATTTTCTGTAGATTCCAAATTTTGCATAAAAATTGTCATATAAATTATATATATTCATCATGTAGTCAGTAAAATTCCCATAACAAGTTGAAAGATGTAATTTTTGTAGAGTCTATTTAAATACAGTAGACCTGCAGTTTCAAGGGAAAGTATTTCAAAAGTCAATTAATAGAGTTGCAGTACCCAAAGTGTTAATAATTTTTATCGTACATTGAATTAAGCATATTTTTACACTCTAATTTATTAGTGTTTGTAGGCTATATCTTTACTGAAGAAGTTAAGAAAAAAAATCTTTGACTTCTCATATCGTTCAGTATCATTGAGTTTTGGTATCACAATATTCCATAGTACCAATATATCACCCAATACTACTAGGCCTATACAATAATTAGAACAATTTTATACTTTTGTTCACCAAAATTGCGTAACTTTTCAACTTCCTCAAATATTTGTCGTTCATAGTGGGTTCAACACGAAGTAGCACTAAGTAGGGTTTCAAAAGCACTAGTCAGTTACAGCATTGGTCTCATTTTACAGGTTATAATTATTATTTAAGTATTTAATAATTTAATATGTTTCAAAGAACGAAAAGTATGAATATCAATGGGCAGTATTAGAATTTGAACTTAAATTTTTTTTCTCTTCAAAATATCTAATTGTTAGATAATTAGGAAATATTCAGTATTATCAATGATGGTAAATATTTGAGAAATAAGTACGGTAGCCTTTTAAAGGTTTTAGATTCACTAAAAATCATTTAAATTTGAGTGTAATATTAATGTGAGGTAGTAAGGTAAATACGAACGCTGCAAAGTACTCGTTCTTTGTTAGTATATTGTAGAAGAAAATAAAATCGTTCATTCAGAATGATTACACGATACGATGGTGACTAAAACTATGTATATAAAGCATGATAGATTATTTATGTATATGTTGTTTTTATTTCTTTTTGGGGAAGTTCACTAATAGAGTGCCAAGATTTTAAACAAATAATTTTATAATATTTTGATGTTGCATATATCTGCTTGTCTTCATATTTTGATGTGAAATTATAAATGTTGCAGGATGATTCAATTATCTTTTTATGACTTTGTGAAAGCATTTATTACTTGTGAATGTGAAGTAGATTATGAAAGCTTTGCAGTTACAATGCAGGATTTGGAAATTGTGGTCTTAATCAGTTATTGAAAGTGATTCTTAAAAGTTATTATTTATAACAGTGTGCCAGTACTTTTTCACATCATCGAAATACTGTACATTTATACTCGCCTATAATGCGCACTTCCCCATGAAATTCACATTATTTATACACTGTACAAGCATTTTATTAACTCTAGCACAGCTCGTCCATCAGAAATCAGTATGGTATTATACATCATTAGATTCGTCTCGAATATAGTGCTTTCGGAAATTACACAGTATATCACTTTCGCTGGAAATGATATGCAAATAATGAAGAAATGACAAAGCTGTACCGAAAACAATGATCTGTTTCTCGAGATTTAGATGTACCGGTAAAAATCAATATAATACAACACATCATTGGATTTGTTTAGAACAGTACTTTCTACAATTGTAAATCACTTTCGATGGAAATAATTATACAAACGATGTGAGGGCATGTTATATGCGAGTAAATATGGTATTATTTTGTGGTCAGCTGATTCGAATTTATAATAGACAGAAAGCTTAATATTTTGATACTGGTATCAGTGAAAGAGGTTGACTGTAAATGCCTGATCTCTTATAAATAATATTTCTTCCTTTGTTGCCAAATAGCTTTCACAACAATGCATCTGTTACAGGTATACAATATAAATTATTATTGCTTTGTATGAAGTTCTACTCCGAAGATTACTAAATTTTGTGAGTTTTCATAACAAGGAAACGACAGAATTTATAAAATTGTGAATACAGATAAAATTAGGATTTTTAAAAGTATTGTCAGCCATTATTACCAATGTGAAATATCAGCTAATCTTTGTTTGTAACTGCCAAGCTTTCATGAATTTACATATTGTGAAGTAATACTAAATTATATTTTGTCATACTTGACTTCGAAAACCAGTACCTGATTCTAACCACTTTCGATATCGTTAAATTATATCATAATATAAATAACCAGCGCTGTAAATATCAGCTATGTTTTTTAATCGTGTAAGTAAATCAAATTAAAGAATTTTCTGAAGTGATCTTCGATGTTGCTTACAATTTATTACAATAGTTGAATTTCTGTTATCACTTCGTCAGTGTCTTTTAAATTAAGGTGATAAAACTGAAATAGCTTCAACGAAATCTTGAAAATTATTTTTATGAAGATTGGAGGCCTATGTTTTATTTGCAGTAATAATACCGTACATATAACATTTTGTTTTCTAAATTATTCTTTAGAAAGTTGAAAATTATTGTTTCTCAGCATCTAGTAAAAACACGTACAGGAATTTTTTTTTTAATTTTTTAAAATATTTTCAGGCAATGTAGACTAGTCTAAAATGTGAAATTTCTGCATACATTACTTGTATTAAATTTCAATGGAATTATCAGGAGCAAAAGTGTCAAATTACAAACTTTGTTAAGAAAAAAATGTTATTATTAAATGTTCAATATTTTTGTAGGGTACTATTTATTTATGTTTGCTTTTAAAACACATATGGTAATATCTTTGTAAATACTGTTATCAACATTACAAGCCTAGTGGATGATTGATATTTAAAGATCAACATGCATATGAAATGGATACATTTAAATAAATGAACTTCGTCGACATCGGCATCCTCTGATTGCAATGGCTGCTACCAG
>JAQFYR010001331.1:0-10308 GCA_034694985.1 Campodea silvestrii
CTGATTTACGGAAATTCGAAGTGGCGGTGCTTCACAGTAGGGGTGGGGCCCCATTTTCAGCTTTGGCCGGGGGCCACGGGCGTCCTTAATCCGGCTCTGGTTACCCTAAAAACGCCAGACGCGATACCTAAAAATGCCAGACGCAAAAAGCGGTTACCGTTACCCTAAAAACGCCAGGGCAATATATGATGTTTTAATATAAATTTAACCACCTTTGTATCAAGTACGTGTTATATAACAATATATTTTGATTATTTCCTCATAAAAATAGTATGAGAGTGATAGATTCCAGTTAAACGGATCAGAAGAAGGCAAGGCCGTACATAGAAAAGATTTCGGAGAGAGTTTTGACCAGAAATACTTTACGACTTTTAACACAAAATATGCAGTTTTTCAGTGCATTATTTTTTTCAAGTTTTCTTTGCTTTATTACTCTTTCTTCTTATAAACGGCCTTGAAAAGACGGTTGGTTCTACTGGATAGTTTCAAGTTCGCTTTTCCTGCCCGTTCGAATTAGGGTAATTGAGGACATCTGTTCGTATTTCTGTTATTTCCAGTTGTTCTCAAAAACTCGTATTTCGAAAGGTAGAATAGAGCGAGGAAAGAAGTTCTGACGCATCCCATATACTTATTGTTGATACGAGACTCAGTAGCTGAGTCTCGTATATAGGGAAATATTATTTTTTGTCAATTCTCTTATAATTATGGTACGGTAACTGTAGATGACAATTTTTATAATTGCAGTAATATTTCGTTTGACTTTCAGGCCGAATTCAACATAGTTTAGCATTATTTCTTTACATTACATTATACTTACTATGTCGCTACCCACTTTTATTATGTTCTTTCTATAGGAGCAATTTTTTTGCTATTATAGCAGACTTGACCCGCTGAGCGGCTGAGGCAGAATAGCTGCTAGAGGCCGAATGCAGGCTTCCATAACAAATATTCCGGAATACCGTGCTTCCTCCCAGCACACATAGTTATAACTTTCGTATATCGTATTTATTTGATATTTATAACGGTTTTAATATCTGAATTTTGCAATTATTCGTGTTACTTACGGTTACTTACAACCTCAAACACTACGTCATCGAACATACTTTCAAAATATGGGCCTTGTTATTATTGTAGGTATCGACTTGTTTGAATGTACGCCGAGTTCAGTTTTTTAGTTTGAAAATAGACCATGACAATGAAGAAGATATATATATATATATATATATATATATATATATATATATATAAATTTGTGCCACTATGCTGCAGTAGTAACTTATAAAATAACCTTTGAAAGGACAAAAACTATACATAATCATACTCTGAGCCACGCTTCACTTAAATATAATAACAGCAAAATAAATATTTATATTTAATTCACTATGTTGCTGATCATACGTCTAGGAATGCGGCTATTGCAAATAGCGAGGCAAAGGAATTGCAAATTCCAGTAACATGCGGTTTTGCTAAAAAATATGTTTCAATGCAAAAATATTTCTAACTTTTGTGTACCAATAAATATAGATTTCATACCCGCGTCGTCTGTGGCATTTGAATAATAAAAAACAGTACGCAATAAGATAGATTATACAAAAAAAAATCGCATAAAATATACTGGTAGTGTTCAGAACTCCATAACTGAAAATGGACAAATATATTATTTATTGGTGTGAAAATTCTATGTTTGCTATCCTTTTTTTTCATGTTCTATTTACCAACACACTATACGGAAAAAGATGATTACCAAATATTCGGCGATTTCTCCCACATTACCGTAGCAAATAATAAACTATTCGATGTATACACGATTGGTCTGGAACGGAAATTGGTGATGCTGTATGATAATGAATGGTAATAAAATGCAAATATTAGTGAGGCGTGGCACTGCGTGGGAACAGATAATTGCAATATTTGTCGAATACACTGTTACTAGTGTTCCTACGGGTTCGAGTCGGGTCGGGACAAAGGCAAGTCTCGGGGCCGACCCGACCCGAAAATAAGCTTTGATTTCCCGACCTGACCCGACCCGACCCCCTGGGTCGGGCGCCACTGGAATTCCCCGTAATGCGAATGCTTGTACTAGTAAGCTGTACAAGCAGTTCATATGTATTATGCTGTAAATTAAATTGTTCCAATTTTTGATTTAATACTACCAGTACTGTAGGTTTAGTGCAAATATAATGTATAAATGTTAAAGCCTCAGCTTTTCACTTTCTCAGCAGAAATAATAAAACAAAATTTTTTACTGAAGAGATTAGAGACGAGAACATGCACATTTCAAAAACGATTGCAATTCTAAAATCCTGTCTGATCATGGTTCTTTTTCTTCTTTTTTTTTTCTAAAATTCTTCATATTAAATAGTTAGTCGGTGGGAAATCCTGTTTTCTATTATTTAGTGTTAGAGTTGCTGCATACCCCCCTTTTCTTGCCAATTACTCTCAACAATAATGGTTACTTGTGTCGATCTCATGCTAAGTTAAGATGTAGTGTTTAAGGGATAAATTGAAAGAATGTAGTACAGTAGGGGTCGTTATAGAAAAATTATGATGAACAAGAACGAAATGACGACATGTCACTCACTATATATATTGCTCACTGCATTTTATACTAATAATTAAAATAATAAAGTAAAGTGACAAAGGTTTTACATCAGTGGAAAATATAACTAACACCCTGTTCCAAAAAGTCGGTTCGGGTGGGGACAAAACGCATGACCCGATATCTGGTCAGGAAAAATTTGCAGACCCGGCCCGCAATTCGGGACGGGCCGAAATTGTCCGGCCCGATCCCGGGATTCGGGTCGGGTCGTTACGGGTTCGGGAATTGTCCCGAACCCGTAGGAACACTATTAGACTGCGACCGTATTTAAAATGTCATTTAATCTACATGTATATCCACTACCTCCTATATTATAATTATAGGAGGCAGTGTCTCTCCTCCAATCCCACTGTGCATGTTTACTTTAATATTATTGGAACACAATATTTTTACGCTTATGCTACTGTAGGTCGGTATAATTACTCATCATCTACAGAAGTACAGAAACGCAAAAGCATTTCGAAATTACTTGTAACAGAGGAACACAATTCAGTTTTAATTTCATATTCTGTTTTTTGTGTTATACAAATATGGTAACTCTAGCTTACCAATAGCAATATAAAACTTAACGGAGATCCTAAGTTTTTTCCATTTTAGTGTACCTGTTTTTTTAATATATTGTAATGATACAAAGCCTAAAGAAAAAAACCATTATTTGCTACAGATGTGTGCAATATTTTGCGTAATAAAGTAATCAAAGTTTCAGTATAGTCGCGTATTCGTGTACTATAATGTTTTCACTGCGCATGTATTATTATGGAACAGTATAGTCTTTTTCTAGCTTGTTTTAATTTTCAAATATGTAATTATATTTTATAACTAGTGCTATTTCGTTTATACAACCGAGGGGGTGGTCACTCGCAAAAATGATGCACACCGGATTACGGAATACGCTGGTTTACGTCGGATTACAGGTGGATTACGGTTAACGTGTACACCGGATTACGCAAGTGGTTATAACGACAACCCCTCATACACAACTATATGTATGATTAGCCGTTTTCGCTTTGTATTCATTATTTATTTTGTGATTCACTTTTGTCTTCAGCTATTGATAATTTGCTAGTAATAAATGCATAATTTCGTTTTTATTTATTATAACAATGGTAAACAATTTCAATAATACGATTTTTTTTATGAAATTGTTTGTCACAGTAACGTAAGTTCAATAATATTCTTGGGATTAAACAAAGCAGCACAACGATGTTATTTTATTTTCTGCTTTTGAACACTAGACAACAGTACTCCAATACGCAAATACCGAAGATTTGACAATACACTTTCACTTTTTGACAATTTTGCCGTCAGGTTTGTTTATGATTCAAACGGAAAGTGGAGTATTTTTAGACAGTGGGTACTGGGGAGTGGGTAAACCGGGGAAAACACAGAGATAGAGAGCAAAGAGAGAACATCTGGAATTGATACACACTATATGCTGGCCAGTTGGGGTTACAAATTCAATGGTATGATGTTCCTCAAGACCGTACAGCGGTGTATAATAAACCCAGAAGTCCTCGTTTACTTCAGGGAATTCGGACGGATAATAAAATATATAAGATCGTATAACCTCTGGAAAATCCTTTCATCTTTCCATGTTATGTATTATACTGGCATTTCCTCTCAGCGCGCATTATTTAGCACATTTCGCATTTATAAAATTTTGTATTGGAGGCTACGTGATGTTTCATTTCGGAAAACTTTACGACACATTGTTTTGATCACCAATGTTCTATATTAGAGTAACTATTTTGTGCTGAAAGAGAACGGTTGATAATAACATGATTTATCAGCTGCTTATATAACAAACAATATTATCGGGAAACACATTTTGCGAAGTTACTGCTACTGCTACACTGATGTGCTCGGATGTGCTTACAGATTATTGTCCTTGAAAAAGTAGTACTCACAGGACTATATGCACATACTTACTCCAATTACTGAAATGTTGCTTAAAATATAACTAATTGTCTTTGCATTTGACACAATGGTGTATTTTTATATTGATATAGATCACAAATATTGTGGATGAGTATACGCTGACATAAAATTTTCACTATTTTAGTTTGACATATCAACAATAATAGATTTGCTTAGAGTTATTTTGAAACTTGCTTTCAGAAAAGAATGCAATATGTTTGAGAATAATATTTACGGCATTTAAAGGCTATATAAAGATAATTTGCATAATTTTATTCTTAACTATTCAGCTATTAGTACATCAAATAAAGCATTTGCGTAAATAAATACTATGAAAGTTCATTTGAACATGCAACTTTCGAAATATATTATAAACCTCATTATTAAAAAACGAGTAGCTTTCTTGCTGTTGGCAATACTTAAAATATCGAACATGCACCAAAACTTTTTATCATATGTACACATATCATTTTATAGAATGCAATATTATCACATGTTCTTATTTTCTTATACCCTGCCGTCAGTTTGCAAATGGAAAAGGACGTATTAATTAGGCTTCAACTATCGAAATTTTCAAGGGTCCCAAACCTCAATAAAAGACGTAAATTTTGTACAAGAATGCATAAAATTGCGGATACAATAAGCGAAAAAACTATTACAATGCAAGCACAAAAAAAGCTTTATAATTATATCACAAAAAATATCACAGTAACTAAGCCAGCAGAGCGGTGCATTCACTTTCCTTGTATTACACGCGGAGAGGCGGATTTTTAAGGACATTTTCCGCTTTAAATCATGGGACTATTGTGCATGCCCTTTCCGCTTTCCCACATACTTTTCAAAATCACAGGACGTTTCCGCACATTTCAGTAGTTCTTTACCGCAAGCCCTACACTGTCCACATTTTATAAGACCACTTCTTAATAATAATAATAAAAATCCTTTAATTATCCGGTTAATAAATTTACAGTTACATGTAATTGGGCCATTAAGTAGTGTGTTGCACTAGTAACACGTGGACCCAGAGTTAATGGTATATATATTTAAAATTTACAAAGCATGCATAGATAATTTATCGAAGTTACGATATTTACATTTTTTTTATTTAATACGTTTTATTACAGTAGTTTAAAATGCGTGCTTATTATAATTTTATTATATGCATATTCTACAGTCACCACGGTGGGTTGAGTTAGTGGTCAGGCCACTTTGGGACAGCATATAATACGTGGTGACAAAGTATATAAATTAAATTTGCTATAATAAAGTCTGTGAAATGAATATTTACAGTATAGAAATATATTATACTTTTGTTTTGAAAGATTTCATATTTAATAGTGAATGAATCAAATTAAAAAAAGACACAAAGCTCACTGAAAAGAACTACGCCGCGTTTCGCCTACCACATATTATCCGTTTAACAACGCTGTCTAAATCTAGCCACACACAACGTCGGATCGGATCGGATCGGAATGGAATTTTCTTTAATATGACGTTAAAAGGGAAAATTCCGTTCCCATTCGATTTCGTTCAAACGTGATGTACGCCTGTACGGTCTTTCACCGATATCTATGTGTATTATATTTTTGACGTTTCCGTTCCGATCCGATTCGACGTAGTGGATAAGAAGCTTTAAGCTAGCCGCACACCACGTCGGATAGGATCGTATTTGTTTATGGTCGATAGTGGCGATGACTGTTGATCAAACACGATTACTGTTGATGACGTAGAAAAAGTACCCTATTTACAACTGTTGATGGTGCAGATAAAAAAAGTCACCAGTGAAGCATCCCTCATGCCTCCTGAGAGAACGAAACCACGGTCACATGGACACATACCGTGTACTTACTCCATACGTCCATAGTGTATACAAAAATAACACCTTTCCCTTAATAAGGCCCCGAACAACGCAGGGAATTAAAATACCTGTCTGCTGGATGCTATTATCTTCCATTGTTTAGTATAATAGTTTTTAATATATTATACGACACATAAAATTAAATTTATTCTTCTGTTTGCGAATGTAAATAAAAAAAACTCCTGACTCCTGCAATTACAATAATTATTACAAATATAATTTGAGTATATCAATACCAGTGCTATAAATGTCATAAGTAGGAATTCAATTTACAACTATATACATGCACCCAAATTTGAAATCCCTGTATACCACCATAAGAACAAATTACTTATTATAATGTATAAAAAGTACTTATATCAAATAGTAATCAAATTGATTTTGTAAGTGATGAAAGCAAATTTGCAAATACAGATTGTGCACTGTCAGCTTCTATACATAGACAAAAAATTACATCCGCAACGATTTATTAAAGAAATTCAGTATATGTCTTCAATAGTTTTCTTTTCTCACATATGTAGCAATTATTTTTAGATTTTTAGAAAGTTCTTTATCTCCCTTTATACACTTCTTGTTTTACAAATTGTAGGAAGAATATCTGTATAAGAAAGAACATGAGAATTGAGACAATAGGGCTGTTAGTGGTACCGTCTGTATAAAGAAATAAAAGAAGCTTGCTGAATATTGATACGACGAACTCCAACTGGTCAAATATTTATCAAATGCTGTAACAAGTACTTTTTTGTATGGTTATTGCCTAGACAACTTTGTTGGCTCAGGGCCAGGGCCAGTCTTGGGCGAAGCCCAAGAGCTGGGCCCGAAGGGCCCAGAGCCAACTAGATTACTATGCCTGGAGATGCCTCCATCGGCCATTGCTTCACGATACGTATACGTATCGCGGTTCACGATACGTATACGTATCGCGAACTGTAATGACCTTGAAAACCAAAAAAATTGTATCACTGAAAAAACACATATAAATCATTTTTGTGGTAATGAAAAATAAGTTTAAAATTTTTAATTGCACTTACCTTCGTTTTAAAGCAGATTTTAGTCATAAAAAAGATCGTTAATCAACGTTTTCGCGGTGGTGGAACGTTGCCAATTCTCTCCACTTTAAAATTGAAATGCGCACTTATTTCAGAACACGACTACGATTTAAGAAAAGGGTTTTCATATTATTATTATTATTATTATCTTATATTAAATAATTATTTTAAAATTATTAGTAACATTTTCTCCTTTTCCTGTTTCAAAAATTTAAATTTGCGCGTATTTCGTTCAAGAGAATGGCAACGGTGTATCTAGAAGAAGAAGAAGAGTGCAATGGCGGCCACATGGCCGGGAAATTTCAAAAAGGTAAATTTGAATTTTATTTACGTTAAATACACTACTAAAGCAAGGTAGGAACAGAAAATTGATTTTTTATTATGTTTGAGTGAAAAGGTTTATCTTGATGTTGCAAAATATAATTAAAAATTCAAACAACAAGGGGTGCAGTTGGAAGCATCTCCAGGCATAGGAATAAAGTTGGCTCTGGGCCCAGCTCTTGGGCTTCGCCCAAGACTGGCCCTGGCCCTCAGCCAACAAAGTTGTCTAACTCTGCTTGGACTTTTAAAATCTGCCTTGCTGAATGCTACTCTGTTTAAACCAGAAAAAAAAAAAAAAATGAATGAATAAATATTTCTTCAAAAATTAATATTTGCTGACACTGAAATAAAACGTGTTTTTTACCTTTCACTACACACAAATTGCAGATGTTGGTTACCATCCAATGTGAGAATGACATCATTTCCATCTGTTTCCTGAAACCACAAAATATACACTTATAATGTCGAAAGAAAAGAAATCAAAATCTGAGATAACATTTGCGATGTAATTTTTTTTGCGGATGCAGCTTTTAGCAATCTTAATTTATTGAACTGGCAACTTGTTGACTTTTCACTTTGAAATACTCAGGTTTCTACCCTAATAATCATTTAAATATGTTAATGTTAAAAAGAAGCATTTACGATTTATTCAAAATACCCTAACTACAGAAATTTTTGAACATTAAGATTTATGAAAATCTTCAAATTTTGGAAGAATTGAGAATGAAATAATTATAATTAAAAGTTTAAAACACGTAGATGCATTTCTAGACTTCAAAACGGAAACAATCACCAGTTTACAAATTTTCTCAAAGTTCTCAACTTTTACGAGTAGGCTACAAGAAACAGCTTATAGCACAGATTTGGAAAAAATATATAGAAACAAGGCATTGCTGTTTTTTTCCTCAATACAGAAAGCAACCGTATTTCTCAACATAAATTTACGATTTCAAAAATAAGAACTGAATAACATAGAAAACTTGAGAGTAACAAAATTACAAAATCAAAATTCAATATAATTATCTGTAAGCAATCACTGTTTCCTTACTCTAAGAGTAATGTTCCTTCCAGCGAAGAGTATGAGTGCAAGAGGCTGAACGAAACTTGTATCTCCCACTAAGAGACATCTTCGTTCTTCTGAGTGAACAGAACGGAAATATAACAAGTATGGACTTTCAAGGTCGGACGAGCTACGTTTTGCATTCACTGATTCTGACGTTAGGACTGCACGGTCACCATTTCTGCAAGTCAAAAGAATGTACCATTGAAGTATGATTTAGAGGAAATGTTGTTTTTAAAAAGAAATGAATAAAAAATAGTAATGTACAATAGGCTCGATATTCTATATAGAAATCAAAACACCAATTGAAGCCCTCAGTGCTAGAAGTTGTTAAGTAACTTTTCGTGATTTTTCAGGAGGGGCAAAGAAAAGGTTGTTTTTCATTATTAACTTGACTCAATACTTATAATTTACAATTTTTAAACTTTAGTTTTGATTCACTGTAACATAGTACAACTTTTAGATCAGTAAATTGAGACAAGTTAATAACGAAAAACAATTTTTTTTGCAGCTACTGAAAAATCACGAAAAGTGACTTAACAACTTCTAGCACTGAGGGCTTCAATTCGTTATTAATATTTTTTTTAAAATAGTTGACATTTTAATATTTCTTAATCTTGTTGTAGTCCAATACTGACTGGATATTTCCAAATTGGCAAGAGACAGTTCAGACTTCAATTCTACTGAGTGCTTTTGAATATTTGTATACTTATTTTTAAGGCTGTCGATTTCTAGTTTCCTGGGAAACTGATCGCCGAAAAGCGCCAATATTTTCTTTTTCATTTAGCGTGGAAATGTTGTTTACACAGGAATATTTATTTCAATTATTAGCACACAAATGTTTCTTTCTGTATTATGGAAACACTCTTTTCTTGTGATCACATGAGCAATAGCAGCAGCTGTAGAGACTGTGAGTCATCTTTTGGAAGGAAGCCAAAATGGTTCGAGTTTGTTTCATACACGAACTCTTTTTGTCATACACGACCTCGTAGTGAACGTAATTTCGCAAAACAAAGTTTTTTTTAGATAATTCAGATGTTTTCTATAGATCGCCTTTTTGTTTCGTCAAAATATCTTCAAAATTGATCGAGATATTAAATTCTAAAAATAAAAAAAATTAAAATTAAAAAAGTTGGTTTTGAGAAAATAGATTTTTGAACCGAACATTTCGGTTTCAGTTAACTGAAACTGATCGACAGCCTTTCTTATTTTGCTTCACTGGTGTATGGTATGAATTATGACAAGTAAAACATTTTACAAATGTTATGTACAGTAACATTTTACCACCGTAGCCAGAAGTGCCATTAGTAAAAACAATACAAGTCTTTCACATTTCTCACGTAAGTTTCTCTTTACTTCTCCCAAGTCATACCCTACCTAACCAGGGTGTCTACAAATTGTTGCATAGTAAATTTCATGACCTTTTCATGTCTTCCATGAAAAAATTCATGACTACACTCGATCAGAAAAAATCAATTCCAAAAAATGTTTGAAGTTACACAAC
>JAQFYR010001332.1:0-10307 GCA_034694985.1 Campodea silvestrii
TAATACAAGGCCCCTCCTCGCCTTGTAATGTGATGACCATCCTGGCAAAAAAATGTCATCTCCAAAACAATGGTAAATATAAAGAATTATGGATTGATCCATCAATATTTATAATTCATCCCAGCATTATGAGAAAAATATTATATCTCTGTAACATAAGTATTTGAGATGTAGATAATTATTATTAAGGCGGTAGAAAAGATATATCTATAGGTCAAATAATTAAAGAAAAACAGATGAAGCGTATCATGTGCAGTAACACATGATAATAATTATGTGTGTAATAGTGATTTGGGCGTTTGTATTTTTGAACTTGTATAGTGCTAATACCCTGATAGTGCTGATACAATGAATTTTTATTAATAATCTAATGTGTAGACGTCCAGACGAGAACCTGCTTACACACTACACAATTACAAGAAAATTAAAGAACATTTTCTATGAATGAAACAACCGTGAATAATAAATACATTAAAAATAATGTTCTGAAAACTAAATGTTGTTTTCCAGGAACGAAACAGAAGAGAAATAAGAAATATGTAACAAACATTGTTTTAAGTGAGCAAAGTATAATGTAAAATTGATTTTCACCAAAAATAAATCAAATAGGCTATATATATATCACAATACTTACGTTATTCTTCAGTATATTATATAATTATTTCATCACTTATAACATTGCAATATGATCCCATGCACATACTTAAACGATCCTAAACCTTTTCTGTTTCTTGTACTATGTATACCGGCTTACAACCCTCCACATGTACTACCCTCTTGTCCTTCTCAACAGAATACACCAATAACCTTGAAAAAAAAATCATCCTCAACTTATTCAGTGGCGTCTCAAGAGTAAATGGTTTCCGGGGGTGAGGATTGAGATTCGGCACCATTACCGCCTCGCCCCTCTTCGTCCTTGGGAGGAATGTTTCTTGTTGGACTTGAATTTACTTTAATTGATTCCAAATTAAACTAAATCTGTGCACAAAATTGATATATACCGTATGCATTTAGGAAATGTTGCGTTAAGTGCTTCTGACAAGATAAAAAATAATCACAAATTATTAATTGACTGAGCATTTTGACATATTTAGAAATATGAGGTGTCACAAAACAACGAAACATAATGTGATTGATATATTTTTAAGTGGTTCAAGCACAATATAAATATTATTATTTTAAATAATATTATTATAAGTATCTACTGTAAAATTCATATCTAGAGCTTTATGTTTTTTTGGTAATTTTAATATGAAAAATATGTATCTGTTGATTTCAAATTGCCATTATATGATTAAAAAACACGCATAATATAGAAATACCTCAAATACGTGATTTATATTTTAATATATGATAATTCGGCAATGCGATTTACATGGGAAATTACATTATTTTGTCTGTTTCATTCTGATCTAAGTATACGATGGTCAGATGGTCTTATCTCATATTTGGCGCCTGTTGTTATTTTACAATTTCGTTCCCTTCTCCCGTTTCTTTTCACATTCAGCACGATATAATTATGAAATATTTGTGAACTGAATGTGCATCAATATTCGATACTCCTACCTCTAATATTTGTCATTTTTGTGATCTTTCAGTTTTGCAAAAATATTAGTATAATTATTATTGCATACGAAATGCAAATAATACAATATTAAAACTCTCCAAAACACAGTTCAAGATATTAATCCTCATTTCAACATATAAGCTGCAATCAAAATGATAATAAAAAACGATATCAATAAAAATATGGTCATCGACCTGCAATTTCATGCAATCAATAGATATCATGCAGCTATAGTGTTTGAATGCGATTCGCAATGGTGAATATATAATGGCATAAGCAGACAGCCGTTGCGTTAATTACGTAATTATAAGAATTTGATCAACTCATATTCAACAGTCTCATTATGAGAAAAAATAATTTATTAAATATTATTATATCACGATTTGCATGATAGATTTACCAAATTCATTAGCTAAGAAATTCATTTGAATACATATAATTACATTGTACTTAAATAAAACTCGAAGTTGCCTTCTCTGTAGATTTTAATTGATGGAGTGGTGTACAACTACAGTTGCGGGTGTCATGCTCATCCTGAGGTGCAATTGCATATACAAAAATAAAGTGTTTTAGTTATTTTCATACCTGAAGATGAGCGTGACGCTCGAAACTATTGTACACCACTCCATCAATTAAAATCTGCAGAGAAGGCAACTTCGAGTTTTATTTAAGTGTTAAAAACTATGTAATCTCGTAAATTAAATCGTATATTATACGCCAAATTGTAAGCGTATATGGCATGTGCTCTATTATGTATACAACTATATTTTTTAAGTGGACTTTCAATTAGAAAGTTAGAATATATTTTCACATCTATAACGGAAACAATTTATATCTGCAGATCCCGTTTCTTTTTGACATAGTGGATAATGATTTATTTTTTTAGCTTCAAAAAATATTTGAAGGAGATGATAATTACGTTGGCGGCCCCTGGTAATAGATGGCCGGGTAACTATACCTTAACTTCTACCAACGCAGGTACGCCGCTGCTTCTTCTGGTACTTATTATAAAAAGGTGAGAAACAGGGGAGGGAGCACTATAGGTCTACCTAACCTTGGTTTGTGAACGCAAGAATGTTGTTATTGTGTTTACCAAAATTGCAAAACGTCGATGAAAAATGAAAAGAGACAAAATAATTGTGACTGTTATGTATATTGAACGTTTCAAAAAATACAAGTTGACAAAAGTCACTAGAGTTATATTTATGTTATGGTTTCCCCAGAAAATATCATATTACACCCTGAAGATTATGCGACCATTGATGCTGACATGTAGCGTTGCTTTCGTGTCAAGTACTAATACTTACAGGATACGTCGTTCAGGCCGATCTAAGGGGGCTGCAGCCCCGGGCCCCCGAATTTAGGGGGTCCCCAAGCAGGAGAATAAAAAGTAAAATTACATAAAATGCAAAGAACCTTGCACAATTTCTCTTGAAACTGTAAAAAAATAACACTCGTATGAATGAAAACGTAATAAATTTTCGCCCTCGCTTCGCTCGGCAAATTTACACATCTATTCACGCTTCAAGGTCAAATATAATGTACGTTTCTAGAATTCAAATTACTCCTGAAATAGTGAAATGGGGAAAAAATAAGAAGGAAGAGGGAAAATGAAAGAAAAGTCAAGATTTTTTTTATAATTTCCTTAAAAGTAACATTAAAATCGCACATTTTTGCATTAAAAACGTAAACATTTTCGCCCTCGCAACGCTCGGGGTCAACTTTCTCTCCTACTTCCCCTATTTTCTAAGCAAAATCCCTCTGGAAATAAATTGCTATATTCGACATGGGTCATTACTACACGGTATAGTCCGTATAGGTCAAAATAAAAATCAATATTGGCCTTTACCCTAATATACTATTACCGATTTCGGAGCAAAACGGAATAAAATGCAGTATTATACTATTGATAAAATTAATATGTAGGGGTCCCGTAGTGGAATGCAGCCCCAGGCCCCAAAAATTTTTAAGACGCCCCTGACGTCGTTGCACTAATTGTACTTGAAAATATATTGCATTATTCCGCAATTATAAGGGAGAATTCTGACACGGCCAGCCACTGATTTCGGGGCAGGTAGATTTTAATTTGTTTTTTTGTTTTTCAAATGGGGGAGTCGAATATAGCTATTTCACGTTTTTAGTTAAAAACGAAATCTTAGGAATTTCTGTCACAAGTTTTCAATCTTTTTCTTTCTTTTTGTATTTTTCATTCCTTTTCTTTTCATTCCAGCCAGCTTGCACCCACGTCTGTAAGAAGTGTATGCAATAACTAAATATAAGGAAGAGGGCCAGTGACCATGTTATTAATCTTATAATATATTTTTTAAATTCCAAACTGTGATGATACGCGTGATTCTCTAAACTGAAAATTTTTGCCATTTTTATCATTGTTCATCATTTTTTTAACTATGCACACTATTTTTCTTTAATCTTTCTTTTAATATTTATATTGATTTATTAGTTACTAAGATTTTCTTTCCAGTAAAGTGCTACAACTGGCATCGTAACTCTGTCTTCTGAAAATACGAGTAGAAACTTTTGAATATATCATTTATAAAATGTGTAAGTTACATTGAAAATATATGTTCATGTTTCCAATATTGATGTAATCAGTATTTTTATTATTATTATTATTAATTAGGATATTATTATTTTAAGTAATTTAATACACTGTTATAACAATGATATAACACTGTAAGTAAGTAGCATGCTGAAATGTATGTGCTAAAATACTTAATAAACAAAAGTATGCATTTGATATGTAATACTGATCTTACAAATTTTCGCAATATCAAGCAACGACGCAAAGTTGACAAGAAATCCAATTTGCTGCACCTTATAATTTTGAATAAATTTTTCATTAAAAATGAAGGAAACATCATAATGGTTAACAAAGAATGTAATTTTGTCCCGTTTATGTTGTTTCTGATGAAGGAACTTTAAATGGCACCCGCGTCGGCGAATAATCACATTTCTTCGAAAACTGATAAAACGAGAACATAACAAATAAACCATTTGATTTAATAGTGTAATAATAATAATAATAGGTGTGAGAAATATAAAAAATCAATTATAGTACGAATGTACGAGTTCGAAAATCACTATTTAAATTAATAAATTTCGAACAGGTATATGTCAGGCAAAAGTGCTAGCAACGTCCAATAATACTTGCTGCAAGACAATTTGGAAAGTGAATATGCTGGTACAAGACAGATGTGATTCAGTTACAATTTCAATGTTAAAAAAATGTTATTTTTTGAAATAGTAAATAATTATAATATATATATATATATATATATATATATATATATAAAATTATACATTTACACCCCCCCCCCCCGAACTTCTGTACAGTCAGAAAAATATATAATACAATATAAGTAAATTTGAAATAAAAGTATATAAGAAACATAATAATTCCTTATACAAACTCCACTTTCTGTCACACAAGATATAAAAAAGTCGTGCTCGCTTCGCTCTGGCTTTAAATGACGCCTTCCGTCTAATATACATCCGTGTCCACATCCTCTAGCTAATTTATTCTGCTGCTCCCCATGTGTTATGTAAATCTAATAGCATTTTGTGCGTTTCACATTTCTTGCACATATTTCATTTTAGGTTTGCTCCCTCTCCTTGTCATTTTTGAAAGTCAACGCCTATGCGTGTGAGAAAGCATCGTTAACACCAGCTGTTCGTATATATACTAAAGATTCTGCTGACTTTTCTCTTAGTACACTAACTTTCAACATACACTTTAACACTGAGAATAACTTATGACAATTACATTTTAATACCACCCAGTCTAACCTTAATGTCAGCAGCCAAATTGAAATTCTTAACATTCAGTGTCAATATTTATTCGAAGCAGAGTCTTGAGCAACTTTTTACCTATTTTTTATGTGTGTGTATTGAACTATGTTCTAGACACCTTTCAAGGAATTTGTGTGACTCTCAAGTTTCTACGGCCATTACATAATTATGTATATCTTAAATTTTCAACGCCAATGAAGAGCTCTTGGGTCTTATTGACAATTGCGAACACCTTTTGAGCGGTTATCTGTTCTACATTACGGCCAAAATGCTTACATTCATCCGTGTTGTAACAATATATTGTTGTCGTTTAATATTCGGGATCAATAGTAGGGCCTACCCGTAAAAACCAGTGAGTCACATACATATTCGTTAGAAGATGCCTAGAAAGCAATTCAATACATAAAAATATTATCCCGCTAACCTTCCGCGAGGATCAACGTCATTTCGAATGTGATGGATTTACATCCCATATTATTTATAATCTCCGGACGATAAAAAAAAGTGAGTGTTATGTATATGGAGACGGGAGCTTATATACCTATTGAATGTAGTACAACACTTTACTGCTGGATTGTTGATCCACTTCAATATTCTGCATTAATATTAAATAAACGATTTCAATTACAAATATAAAACAATATTTATTATACGGGGGTATTTAATCTCAAATTATAGTCCTTAGTACATTGATCCCCATCCCTTCCACAGTTCCGCAATCATGAAACATGTCTGCTATAATTATACCGCCGACATTTGGCAGATTCAATAGCAATAGCACGGAAAGTGGTCATAATTTAAATTAAATATACTCCATTGTGAAGAACACATTACTTTATTTCACATATTCGAATACATTATTGATCAAAGTTCACAGTACATTTACAATACGTACATAATATTGGTAGGCCTTATTCTAATTTTTAATCTAATTTCTAATTCATTAAATATAAAGGCGTTTTTGATCCACAGTAAGACACATCGATATTTCTACAATAATAAAACGCGAAAGTCAATATTCCTTTTAGCTTTCACTATAAAAGCATGCGTGAACAACGTTGATAATGGCATCGATATGTATCCTCTGTTTTTGAACAATGACGCTTAATCACGTAGGATTTATTTAATCATTTTGTGTTGGCACGCAATCATAATCTAAAACTCCCTAACTTAATGATATGTGTGTATATTTACTCAACGTTCTCATTGAAACATATCCTCAACTATTTTCATTACTTTTGTATTTTACACGCAAGAAAATGGTCGTTTTCTTTGGAATTACAAACTAATATAGAACATTGAATGCTTTTCAGTGTAAGCAGTTCCGTTGAATATTGATGTAAGGTCAGTCAGTTGAAAAATCATCCATAATATCATCATCACGCAAAGTGTACTATTTTCACATGCAAGCATGATTGTTTTATCATAATAACGCAGTGCTTATTGCTTTATAATTAAACAAATTCGCAACAAAACGTGCCTGATTATTTTTCTTAACAACAAAAGTAGAAAATTGCACTAATTTTTTTTGCTATCTTGTCGTATATGGTCTAACGTCAAATACGAAATTGTTCCATGTAAGTATATATTATATAAAAAAATGTTGTACGTTATAGATGTAACAGGTCAGATGTATAATAATTATATAGGATCTACTCAGACTGGGCCAGGTAAAGTTATAGACAGACAGGGCTGGTAAAGTATGGCAACAATAAGAAAATTTGATTTTGGTGAATTTAGATTGAACCATACATAATCTAACCAGCCACTTTTTTTTAAATTATCATCCCCTTCTACCAATGGCAGAAGCTGCAAACAATCTGCTGTCTCCTTTAGCTTTTTATGGGGGGTCCCTATATATTGAGATTCAATAGTTTAACGACTTTTCATTATCATAAAATTTCAAAATTCATTTAAACCATTTTTATAAGCATTACATTTTATAAATGCCCACACCATTATACGAATATCTGCAGGCAAACTACATCTTTCCCTACATTTTTCGTCGATTGTGGAGGTATCAACTGGCCTTGCTCGACAAGAGGAAATCTAATAACTTAGTAGTATGTATAATACTCAGATTTTAGAATGGGTATATAGTTCGAATGGAATGGAATCCGAGGTGAACTATTTACGACAAGAAAAAAAAAACAGTTTTGCTATAAATCTTGCAACATAAATTACTTAATCTCACCATTGTTGACGTGCTAGAAATAGGTTGTCTTTTAATTGTAATTTTACCGAGAATAAATCAAAACTGAAATTATTATTTATGAAATGATACATTTTGGCATTTCCATCTCAAGGCTGATGCATGAATGAAAGTAAATGTACCGATATAATTATATTACACAATAAATTATTACAACTTTGCAATTTTGCCGCAGATATATAAATAATATTTGCGTAAATTAGATTCTATTCATGTGAATTTAAATAAACAGAACCGATTAAGGGTTTTGCAATATTATTCTTATTGTTTTTGAGATTTCATGTGTATCTAGAGTCTCCCAATGGCATTAATAGATATTTGGCATATTGGCCATATCTAAGACTTTTTTCTAGTATGAAATTTAATATGGCTGTTAAGGTCACATTTTCGTTTAAATGACTTCTCGCATATATTGCATGAATGTGGTTTCTCACTTGTATGCGTTAGAATATGAGATTTGAGATGATGTGATCTATTGAAAGTTTTGTCACATGTTGAACAGACATAAGGTCTTTCATTTGTGTGAATTCTCATATGATTTCTGAGATTACATGACACACTAAAACACTTACTACAAATTGTGCATTTGTAAGGTTTCTCACCTGTGTGGATTCGCATATGTAACTTCAAAGTTGATGAACAAATAAAAGCCTTATTGCATATATCACAAACATACGTTTTCTTGTTTTCATGAGTTTTTGCATGCTCTTTCAGCTTGCCTAAACTAAAAAATGCATTTTTACATAAACTGCAGATATGTGTTTTTTTCACCTGTATGACGCTGAATATGTAATTTCAGAGCACCTGACTGACTGAAAGACTTGCTACATAGTTTGCAAGAATATGGTTTTTCATTTGTATGGGTTCTCATGTGTATTAGGAGATTTCCTGAAGCACTGAATGCTTTACTATATAATGTGCAAGAATATGGTTTAATACCAGTATGAATTCTAATATGACTACGAAGTGCACCAGCAGATTTACACGATTTTTGACATGTACTGCATACATAAGGTTTAACTCCAGTATGACTATACATGTGATATTTCAATCCATTTGATGAATTGAATGATTTATTGCATACTTCACAGGAATATGATTTAATAGCTGAATGTGTTTCCATGTGTATTTTCATATATCCTATTAGGCTAAATGATTTCTTGCATAATTTACAAGAAAGCGGCTTTTCACCTGTATGTATTTTAGCATGGTTTCGGAGAACATTTGAATAAGCAAATGATTTATTACACACGTCACAAGTAAAAGGTTTCTCTCCAGTATGAAATCTACCATGAACTTTGAGTGCACCTGAATTGCTAAAAGATTTATTACAAATATTACAGTTATAAGGTTTTTCTAAAGTGTGAATTCTCATATGTGTTTTTAAATTACCTGAATCAACAAACGCCTTATTACATGTACTGCAAACGTGTGATTTTTCCCCTGTATGAATTTTCATGTGCAGCTTCAAACTCCCTGAACTATTAAATGACTTTTCACATTCATTACATACATACGGTTTTTCACCTGTGTGAATTCGTCTGTGCTTTATAAGATTTCGTGAATGTTTAAATGACTTGTTACATTGTTCGCAGGTTGCTAGTGACGATGGTGTACCCTCAGCGTGGATTTTCATATGACGTTTTAGATCGTACATAAAGGTGAATGATTTTGTGCATTTAGTACAATTGTACGGTTTTATGTTTTTGTGAATCTGCATATGTGTTTTCAGATTACCTAACTGACTAAATGTCTTGTTACATGTTTTACAACTATGTGGTTTTTCCCCTGTATGAACTCTCATATGATTTTTAAGTTTTGAAAATATATCAAACGACTTCCCACATTTGTTGCAAATATGTGAATTTACTTTTTCTAAATTTTCCATTATTATAATTTTATATAATTCTGTTAATGATCAAGTGAGGACTAATTACAACGACGAAGAAATTTAGAAAATTACGAAGACTAGTATGTATGTTTGATGAAAATCGTAGTTACAACATAATGTAGTCTACTTTTAACAGCATTACTAATACAGTTATTTTTATAATTATTAATAATTGATCCCAAAGGCGTGCATGCATCCTATGTATAATTGACTTACATGTAGTTCGAACTAAAATGCCGAAAATTTAATCTATTCGAGATTTCATTAAATAATTATAGTAGATTCTACATCTAATAGCGTTTTCGTTTCGTATTTCTGTAATTATATTATGGTTGTTTTAATAGTCCATTTCCTCACTTTGGTAATAATATTTTATAGGCCCTTCAACTATTTTTTTTTCACACTTAAAAAAATGTATATCGTGTGTTTCCAATTTCACTTCATTCTTATTTTTTATAAATAATACAAAAAAATATTTTCTCATTTTTCTTCAGTCGACAGTAAATCAATTCACATATTCTGTATTTAAGTGCACACGTAGGCTAATTAACTATAGGTATAATACTAGTAATAACCAACATATCCGGGACAACTTACTAGAGATAATAAACATATTGCCCATATTGTAACATGGTTGAGTATATTCTCAGTTCACTCTTTGAATCACCAAATCTATATAACACTTCTTTGAGCAACACAGTGTATTAGAACAATCATGGAAGCACAATCGAACTCCTTTATGCTGGTAACTTTTCACTAACGTACTTTACATGTGGTGTATTGTTGTTTTCTGATGAGTTGTACTGTGTTCTAGTGAACTTTCTTCA
>JAQFYR010001333.1:0-10297 GCA_034694985.1 Campodea silvestrii
TGAGTTTTTAACTCGAGAATCTTATTCTCTTGACTTATAATTATCGCACTCCATTTCTCACGTCCCTTCAGAAAAAAAGTCAGGAGATTCAATGTTTAAAAATCCAAGCTCTCACTTAAATATTGTTTGTTATATGTGGAAAACACCTTCGGACAAGAATTATTAAAGTTTTTGAAATGGGTACTTAGATGTATGTAGTAAAAAAAATAATGCTTTAAAATTAAAAATAGCTTACTTCAAAGCTTACTTACTGAAATGCAGATGATGTTTTTGAATTATGAAACTTCCAATATTTCTACTTCACAATAAAATTTAAAATAATCCCAGTAACATAGGTTACTTTAAAATATGGAAGTAAAAAAACTACATACAGAAAATCATAACTAACCATTCCTAAATCCTAAACTTTAGTTCAATTCAACTCGCTCTGCTTGAAGTGTATTTGAAATAACTTCCTTCTATTGCGCACAATATTAAAGAAACGGTATTCATTTTCTTGGAACTACAAGTAGAGGTCCTAATCTCAGAAACCATTTTGATAATAGTCTATCACCATGTAAAAGTGAGGTACAATATAAAAAAGTGCTTAATAATTTACGAATCCTAAACTTACATTGAAATACAGCATCGCAACATTTCCTACTATGAAATATAGTGTAATAAAATCCACAAACCTCTTTTTCCGTTTTCCTTCTTAGACGTTCTAACTCCTCCTCGATATCACTTTTCTCTGACATCAAATTTTCTAATTTTTCGTCCATTACTTTTGACGTGTCTGTCAATCTTTGAAGCAAACATTCCATAGCAGCTTTATCCTCCAAGATTGATTCCTTTTCTCTGGCTAAACTAGCAATAACTTTTTTTGAACTCGCCAATTCTTTAGTTGTAACCGCAAGTTTTTCAACAGCATGATCTCGCTCACTTTCCAAATCTTTTTGCCTACCTTTTAAAATTTGAATTTCATTGGTTTGACATTCAGAAGTTGTTTTCCAAAGAACGTTATCTGCCTTGGTTTCCGCATTAGCTTTCTTGAGAACTTGATTAAGAGAAGTCAACGCGATGTTGTCATGAACTGTTTCTTCTAATGCTTTCAAAGATTCCACAGTTTCGCTTTTGTATTTCCTCAATTCACCAACTTCTTCCCTTAACACTTCAAATGCGACACTTTTTTCTTCCATTTGCTGTCCAGTCTTCTGTAGCTTCACGTTTAATTCTTTAATTTCATTCTGGAGTTTCTCGGCATCATTTGATCGTTGTTCAATTGCTGTTACATTTTTCAATTGATTCTGCAATTCTTGCTCCGAAGATTCCAGACGTGTCTTTTCTTCATTTAGAGCTTTAATCTTCTGGGTGAAACGGCTAATTCTCAACTCAAGCTGCGACTTCTCCGATTTACCAAATTCCTTCTCATCTTCAAGATTTTCTATCTGTTTTTTCAACTTTTTAATCTCTGTGTTCTTGCTTTCCAGTTCGTGATTCCTGGTAGCAACGTTCTCTATATGTAATCTGTCTTTTAGGTTCTGTAATTGAGAAAACGATATTTTTCACACATTTCTTATGGGCATTTACCTAGGGAAAATGGAACTTGGAAAATGGATTTCTGTCTTAATGATTTTTCTGCAAAAGCGAACGACAGACTGTATGAGGAGTTGGTCAGGGAGGTATTCCGTACAATTTTTGATCACAGAAAAAACCATTCGGACTGGAATCCTGAGATGGTTTCCTATTTACTATAGTAAAAGTGAAACAAATATTCCAGTGACATTATATAAGGATGTTCAATGAAATTTCGCTATATAAAACTCGGATATTGTAATTTTTTTCTATATTTTTACATTAAATACGAATCTGTAAATATCTGCGTGTACATTTCTATGCAAAGAGCAAGATTCCATGATAGTTGAAAATATATTTGAGGTAAATAAGTTAATTACCCGTTTGATCAATGGATGGTTAAAAATATATATCGTAGGGAACAAGCACATTTAATTTACTATATTTCCAAACTTCAGATATTTCATAGTTAAGCTTTATTTATATTTTTTGTAGGTCAGCACCTCCAAAATAATAAATTTTAAAATACCTTTTCTTGTACTTTTGTAAGCAATTCATCTTGACTTTCAATTGTTAGTAGAAGCTTACACTTTTCATCTTCAACTGCCTTCAATTTCTTTTCAAGATTCGCTCCTTTATCTCTTGCCAACATTTCCATACGTTTTGAGTATTCATCAATCTCATTGTACTTCTGCTGGATATCTTTAACTTCCTTTTTTGATTTCCGTAATTTCAAATCTTTTTCTGTGAATACCTCATTTAGCTCCTGGTATTTTTCTTTCAATTTTTGATACTCTTGGAGAAGCGTTTCTGTTTCTTCTTGAGTAGACATCCTGTAGCTGTATAAAATAAAATAAATATGACAAAGTTGTGAAACCTATATCAAGGTTTCAAGTAGGGCCTTTCCAACACTGTAAGGTTGGAAAAAATACCACGGGTGGAGGTGACGTTGCAGGACCACAAAATTTGAAGAGTGGAAAAAGAAAATCTAAAAGCATTGCACAAAATGACTGTGTCGAACTGGAAGTTTCTAAAAAAAAATTCATTTCTAAAAAAGTATAAATTATGTATAACCAGTCTTTATTTTCCACAATGAATATAAATTCGCGTTATAACATGCACATTTTTTTCATAGAAACGTAAACATTTGCGTTCTCCCTTTGCTCAGGCATATTTTTATATTTTGCTCAGGCATATTTTTATATTGCTATGTCTTTACTTTTTTGGTCACACCTCCTCCCCACCCCCATATATGAAAAGCTACAATTGCACTGATGTTTTTGTGACTCACAAAATATTAAGCTACACCATCAACTTTTGAACACAGATCTTAAATTAAAATAAATAAAGCAGATCATCAGAATCCACATCAGTACAATTCGAAGAAAAAATAATCTTCTATTGCTTTAATCAAATATTTTTCTCTTATAGCTTTATAACGTTCACAATCAACTACAGTATTACATGTTTTAAATCTTTGCAACTATTACTTGTAAAATTAATATATTCTATTGGGGAACAATAAGACCAATACATTCTTTATTAAAATAAAAATCTCTATGGACCGAGTTCTCTATTTTGCCATCAACCTGGTTACATCTAAATTCCAATTTTTGTTTAAATAAGGTGCAGCTTGCCAAAACATACTATTTCCTATTATCAGTCCATATTTGTTCTCAATTAGCACATTGTCAGATATAATTATTTGTTTAATAAAATCTTCAGTAGTAATTTTCATTATTTTCACCAAATTATTTAGATGTAGATACTCAAGTTTTACAAAAAACCTTTTTATCAGTCAGTGATTTGTTTCAGTGGATTTTTTTATTCTATATTTACTAAGTTGTTCTTTAATCGCAAATTTAGAGATATTTTCAGTGAAATTAGTTATTAATGTAAATTTAAGAGTTTTTTTTATACTTTTCGTTATTATAAAAAAGTATAAATTTTCTTTGCAGCTGCGCTCAAATTTTCTAGCTCATTTCGGAACTTTCATTAGTGTGCACGATACTTGAGAGTAGGGGATTAGTGTATCCTTTAGCGTTATAATTCGACACATTTTCAGCGTTACAATGTAGAAAATGCAACATTTGTTAAAATTGAAGAAAAAAGGTATTTTTATATACATCGTTCGTTATAATTGTAAATCGTAAACCATGTCGCGCAATGTTAGGTAAATAATATACACACGCGCAAAGAAGCATAGCATGTAATATATAAATTGAATGAAAAAAGTGATAATGAAAAGTAATAAAAATATGCGAAGTGTAAACAACAACAGTATGCATGAATGTAGAACGAAAAGCAAGAAGGTATATATATTATAATGAAATAACATGTCATTATGATAATAAAAAAGAAAAAAAAGTATAACGAATTGGAATAATTATTCAAAAGGAGTAAATATATAATAAAAAAAGATGAAAATAGATTACTGAGAAGAAAACAAGGACAAAATAAAAGTATAAAATCAAAATGTGAAAGAACGAAAGCATCCAGTTGTCTTTAATAAGCGTTACGCTGAAAGAATATCAACAAGATGAATAGTACGATCTGCAATTATTGTTATAAAGTGTTCAATAGTGAAAGTGAAATTAAGGATCATGTCCATACGCATTTTTCAAAGTGCATATTTTGCGATGTATATCCTGTGGTAGGTGATATTAAAGATCATAATTGTGTGAAGAATGCCAAGATTTGCATAAAATGTGGTATTTTTACAAGAAAAGATCATTTGTGCTTTAAGACCATCAAAGGGAACAACGAATCGAAAGTGATGAAAAGGTAAGCGTAATCTGTGAAAAAAAAAACGTAATGCACGAATAACATGGAATTTAAAAAGCGATAAATAGTTATGCATAAATTTTATTCTGAACTAGGCAAAGTGAAATAGCTTCACCTACGGCTAAAAAACAGAAAAAGTTGCCTTATACACCAGTAATCAGACCCGGACCCAGCAATCAAAATATAGATCCCGTTGTTGTTGTTAGCGAGGATGAGACGTCAATCCGGAAGAAAACACAGCAGATGTCTGGCAGTAGCAAGAAATCCAAAAAGAAAGTATCAAACACGAGCACCGTAGAAACTGAAGAATTAGATGATGGCACGGACAATAATGAAACCTCGAGTAATGACGAGTCGAGCGAACATACAGACCGAGACAGTGGAGAAGAAGATGATGTTCAAATGTTGCTGGAAGATAAAGAAAAGAGTTTGAGTAAGAAAGAAAGCGGATTATTGAAGAAGAAGAAGAAGTAGGTAATAATAATAAAAAAAGGTTCTATTATGATAAACTAATTATATATTATTGTTTTAGCCGATGTCCTATCTGCCTCGAACATGATGCGAACGAAACATGGACCCATTTTAATCTGAATCAAGCAGCATTGTCCGATGTATTTAAAAAGTATCAATTTACAGCCAAATATACGGTAAAGTTGATTCCATATTTTATATGTTATTATTTATACGACGAAATATACGATGTAATAAGACAAGAAAAAGCGATAACGAATAATAAATATATTAAAGCCCAATTAATTTTTACTTATTTAATGGAAAAGGAAAGTGATAAAAAAATCGTAAAACATGCATATTTTGACGGATACCTAACCGGAATAATACAAGAAAATGATATTGCCGATCTCATACATAAATCCTCAGCAAAAATACAACAATCGTTCGAAAATTATATAAATCGTGGAAGTGGTTATACAGTAAAAACGTTAAGAAGTATCGATATCCATATTGTACAATGCGTATTTTTAAAATATGCTAAATATCTTAAGAAAAGTGGCATAATAAATTTACAATGTAACACGGAACAATGTTTTAAAAATGCAATAATGATGAGTTTACTTAATAAAACGCAGAGGAGTCAAAATAATAAAAGAAAGGCCGTGCTTATAAAAAATATGCGTTCCAAATTAAATTTTAATAATATCACATTTCCCTGCACCGAAAAGGGAATCATTCGATTTGAAGAGCAGAATAATATAGCCATTAATATTTTGCAAACAAATATATGGTCCAAAATTTTACATAGAAAACAAGATAATATATCTGTCCATCGGTTATCAAACATGCCCTCCGATGCGAAAGTTATAAATTTACTTTTACTGATAAATGAATATGGAATACATCATTTCACATATTTATCCGATGTAAGATTATTATTCAGTCAGAAAAATACTCGTAAATGTTTCCCATGTTTAAGATGCATGATTGGGTTTAAAACCGAAAGTAGGCTCGAAACGCATAAGCAATTATGCGTTTTGTTCCCAGTGCAAAGTGTAATTTATCCAGAGGATGGTGAAGTTTTGAAATTTAGAAATGAGCACAAAGCCGAAAAAGTAAAGTTTCTTATATTTTCGGATTTTGAAACAGAAATTGTCGTGTCACGTGATGAAATGGGGATAGAAAGAAAAGAGCATAGGGTAATTTCATATTGTTACATTATTGTTAATGATGACGGTCGTTTAGTTGAACCACCGTGCCTGTACTTGGGTGAAAATGCATGCCGTCATTTTTTGAAAAGTATTCTAAATAAAACGATGCATCTGAAGGATGAAATACACAAACATCGTAAAGTACCATATGTTTCCAGCGAAGTTAGGCAGGCAATGTACGATGCTAGCCCAAATTGTGTAATATGCGGGAAGTATATGAAGCCAGATTCCGTCAAACATCTTCACCATCGTCATACCGACAATCTCGTGCTGGGAATGACACATCAAATATGTAACCTCAGGGCAAGGGATATAGGCCTTACGAAGGTAATATTCCATAATTTATCATTCGATATAAGTCTAATTTTGAGAGATCTAGACGCTCTTGATGTAGATTTCAACGATATATCAATTTTAGCCAGAAACAGTAAAAAAATTATATCCATAAAAGTTGGTAATTATTTTGTATTTCAAGATAGCTTGAAATTTTTGAATGGCAGTCTTGAATCCCTAATGAAAGTAGCAGTAGAGTCAAAAAGCGAATTCCCCATTTTATCTCAATTTTTTAAAGATCCGGAAAAACGAAAACTTATGCTCCAAAAACAATATTTTCCTTACGAGGAATTACATTTAAGTAACTGTTATGAAGTCGGTTTACCAGAAAAGGAAAAATTTTACAATGTATTAACAAAAAAACATATAACAGATGCACAATATAATCATGCATGCACGGTCTACGAAAAATTCAAATGTACCTCTCTGGCGATGTACTGTAAATTATATGTAGTTAGCGATGTTTTTATACTTGCTGATTTATACTATAAATTTAGGGAAACAATGTACAATCTGTACAAGTTAGATTCTGCAAATTATCCAACCCTTCCAAGTTTAAGTTGGGATATCGCATTGAAAACCAGCAAGATTACACTAGAGTTGATATCGAACGAAATGATTCAATTAATTATCGAAAAAAATATTCGTGGTGGGATTACTGGATGTTTTAGTAAATATAGAAAAGCCAACAACAGATACATGGGAAACATGTACGATGTATCGAAGCCCGAAAGTTATATTTTATTTCTTGATATTTGCAGTCTTTATGGGCATATATTAGGCCACTATAAAATGCCATATAATGGATTCGAAATGTACGAAGTAACAAATATGACCGAATTTTTAAAACACGTATGCGATTTGCCTATCGATTCAGATTATTCGTATTTTATTGAGGTAGATATTTATACTCCAACAGACGTTCAAGATAGGTTGCAAAATTTTCCATTAACAGTCAGTAAAATTCAAATTGATAAAAGCATGTTATCACCAGTTCAAATAAAGTTGCTGGGGGATTCAAAATTCGAAACCCAAACGAGGCTAGCACCGAATTTCTTAGAACAAAAAAACTTTTTACTTCATGCAGCAAATGTCAGGTACTATTTAGAAATGGGGTTAGTTATTACGCAAATACATAACGTGATTCGGTTTAACCAGTCATTTTGGCTTGCTGAACATGTGCAAAAAACGTTAAAATTACGTTCAGAAGCGACAAATAAATTTGATAGGGACAATCTAAAATTTTCGTGCAATTCCTTATTTGGGAAGAGTATATTTAACCCGCGTAAAAGTTGCAGTATGAGGGTGTATGGTAATGACAGCGTAGAACATGCAAAACGATATGTTAGCCGTGTAAATTGTAAACGTTGGACGATATGCAACCCAAATCTTGTGATTATAGAAATGCTCAAATCTAAAGTTTTCGCTAAACATCCAACTTACGTTGGATACAGTTGCCTTGAATTAAGTAAACTATATTATCAGCAGCTTTTTTATGAACATATAAAAAAAGATTACCCAAATGCCCATCTCATATACGGTGATACAGACAGTACTTTGGTATACATCGAAAAAAGCGTCGATTTATATAAAGAATTGAAAGAAAAATCAAAATTACCCAACTCTGTATACGCGGATGAAAAATTAGCAGTCGGTACGTTAAAAGATGAGATGGAGGGAAAAATAATAACACAGTATTGTGGTCTCTCGTCCAAAGTTTATGCATTAAAACTTTTAGATGAAACAGAGTTGAAGCGTGCAAAAGGGATTAAAAAATGCGAAGTTGCAAATAAAACCTTTTCCGAATATTATAACGCGTTATTCCAGCAAAAACAAGGGTCCGATATAACTCAATATACGATAGCCAATAAACATTTTAAATTATATACAGAAATGCAAACTAGAAAAGGATTGAATGCTATGGATATAAAGTTCTATCAAAAAGATACTTTAATTGATACACATCCGCATGGGTTCCATAAAATAAAAGACCTCTGATGATTTGTTTTAAAAAAGTGTATTTTTATTGTATTTAAAAAAATGTTTGTACAATTTTATTATATGTATATAATGGTGAGTGATTTTATTATGTATTATAAAAAGAATAAAGAACAGTGTTATATAACATTCGAAAGTTGTAATTTGTTATAAAAGTATAATGTGCAATATATTCAGTTTGTTAAAAATAAAAAGATGCTATGATTTTGTATAATATTATTATGTTGGGAAAAAAAATGAATAAAAATATATTTCACACATTTTAAAATCTTGTATATTTTTTAATAACATCAATACACGGTTTACAGCATTGGTAGTACGGCAAACGAGACTTTAATACATTGCAAAAATGTTTTTTTACAAAAGAATAAACAAGTTGATCATTATATTCTGCATCTGCATTTAAATTATAACAATTATACATGACTTCAAGTAAATTACCACAATGACGAAGTCTATTATATAAAAAGAACAAAGTATGATGACCACAAAATTCAGTTTCCATCTGTTGCACTCGGAATGTATTATATTTTACTCGATATTTACTTAAATTTAAAAATGGGAAATATACATAATAAGCTAGCCCATACGAATCAAAAAAATTAATGTCACCTTTCACAGCTAATAAACAGACCCAATGTTCCCCTGGTTTATAAGATTCGTCTGTATTTAATATGAAACACTGTATTTTATTCACATTAATCATTTCTGGAGTAAATAAATCGTAAGCCATCACTTTTCCTTCATCCAGGCGAAGAGTTTTGAGGCATTCGTATAGTTGTAAACTGTCCATTATTTCTCCCTTTGACGATTAAAAGCACTTCCTATGTAATTTGGGCGGATGAGAGAAGGTGAAACTCTATTATTCAATTGAAGTCGCGGTATATGACTAATTTGTCTAGGTCCAACAAATCCAGGAGTAAATACGGTGGAAGTTGGGCTGTTGCTGCTTGATGTTGTAGGCGGTGGCGTGGACGGTTTTTCAGGCGGAGGGGCGAAAGGTTTGTTTTTCTCTAAAGCACTACAACGTATTTCTAATCTCTGAACGTCCAAATCGAGCGTCTCGAGTAATGTCCCTATTTTAGCTATATCGGAGGTTAATTTATTAACTAAATGATCGTGCGAGTCGATGATAACGTCGATCACTTGTTTCGAGTTTCTGATTTCACACTCCATGTGCTTTACTTTGCAAGTAGACATTATATAGTATTGTCCATGTATACTTGACGGGACGCGTTGATGCGAATAACGTTATTCCATTCTGAGAACACAATACAGGTAATCGAGTCGGGTAGAATGGTTTTAAACGTTCCTTCGAGTTTACAATTACCTGATCTTAAGAGAGTAAATCCAACGTCACTGTCGCTAGATTGGACTATTTCAAAGCCGAATATTGAGTAGCCCGAAATATATTCTGACAATTTAATCTTTATGGCGCGACTATTGTCGTATCCAATCCCTAATGACGCGAGCATATGGAAATATGGCAAGATATACTTTGGATTTGTGTCCGAAGAAAAATTCATATCGTCGTACACTACTGGAGTTGTCTCCCCATCGATGCTAAAAGCTAATTTTGAGATATCAAAATGTCTCATATCGTACGGATTTTTCGTGTAGTCTCCCGTGAACGCTGAATCGTATACAAAAAAAACGAACAGGCGCTCCGGGACATTCGAATGAAAGATATTTTCGATAGCAAAGGAACTACTGCCTTTTGAAATATTGAAACGTTGTAAGTGTGTATGCGAAATCGGATAAACCGCTAATTTGCCTTTCATTAACATATCAGAATGAGCAAGCATTACAGCATCAGAAACAGCATGTTTTCTAACTCTTATAAAGGCATTCTGTATAGAATATTTTGCTTTTTCGATAGTTTTGCCCTCATCAGCGCGTTCGGCGCAATTAAAAACAAAAGAATTTTCTGCCAGTTTTAATGAAATACGCATATCAATTCCGTT
>JAQFYR010001334.1:0-10295 GCA_034694985.1 Campodea silvestrii
ACTGTCTTATTCATAATAGATAGTTGCTTTAAAACGATAAAAAATGCTAATACGTCGTACATAGCGCTCACTTAACTATCAAAGGATATCGCCATCACCATTTATTTTTGCAAAATTTTTAGGAGTTGGTCACGGCAACATCTTTTTGTATTGAGTATTATCAAATACTAGAAAAAAAGTCACTCAAATTAAACAAACAGTTCTTCTGTAAAAAATTATCAAACTTGCGTATTTTCCCATAAGAAAGCATGGTGGGTGAAAGAAAGTTTCATCCACTATGGTTTCTTATGGGGAAATAATCAACTTTGGGATTTTTTTACCGGAAAAATTACTAAATCAGTTTCGCTCAAACGTATGTGACGCTTTTGATGTAATTGGACATTCTTCACAAATATTCACGAAATTTAAACTGTATAATTGTAAAAGTTAATTTTTGATGACGTTGATGTGAACGCTGCGTACAGATTATTGTATAGAAATGGCCAGAAACTCAGAAAGAAAGTGAATGTGACAGATCATTTTTTAGATACTTAGCAAAAAATGAGGGCTAATTTCACAGACTCACATCTTGTAATTGAATTGTATAATTATGGTTTTTCGATCTAGGCACTAAGGAACTCCTTTTTATGGTAAACAGTTTTGGTCCAATATATAGTGCATCAGGATTTTTCATTTTTTTAAACTGTCTTATATTTTTTTCAGGGTCTACATTTAACTGTTTTTTTAAATATTTCATTATTATTTATTAATCATTTTCTATAGTATTTTATTAATAAAATTTACTTAGTGATAATGTATAATTTATTGTTACAATATTTATGTTCAAAAAACTATATTATTTAAAAAAAAAATTCGATTTATTTCAATAAAAACCAATTTTTCAATTTTACGCCACTTTCTCCATTTTTATTCCAGTTTCTTTATAATCGCGCACATAATTTACTCTTCAAATTAACGAAAATTACAGTTACATCTAACGCTATTTTTATGCAGCGCAGTAGCGTTCGGCCCACAATACAGGGGGGGGGAGCACTTTAGGGCGCCCATCAAAATTAAGGAACATACGGTTTTTGATATTTGTAAATAAGGCAGTAAAGCACTCATAATTCCGAAGGAGACAACTATCGAATATTTGTTGCAAATCACATCGCAAATATTAGAAAAGAGCGTCCACAAGTATATTTTTATTCGTATAGACATAAAAAAATACAATAAAAATAGGAATGTTAAAACAAAAATTATCCAAAATTTCAGTGAATACGGTATTTTTAGATATAAATTACGATCTGTTTCTTAGTCATAAATAAATGTAGCCTACCGTATAGGGGGGCCCGTATCGTTTCCTTGCGGGAGGGCCTGAAATTTGACGCTGCGGCACCGTTTTTATGACCACGCGACTCTGTTGGCTGCCAGTGTCACACGATCAAAAGCTCAAAGGCTTAAGAAATCTATATTATTTTGTACCTTTGGTGTATTTCTGTGGGTAAAACATTATTCGTTTATATATTTGTAAACACAAAGCAGGGTTAGATCCACAGGTCATATATATATACCCGGAAGTACCAGGGTTCGACCCACCTCACATATCAATGTTAACAAGGCGATTTAAAGAAGGCAAATTATGTAAAGAATAAACAAAAATAAACTGCATTTCTTTTGCATCTGATTTCCATAAAAATGTCATTAACACTGCGTATTTTTTCACGAGAATGTGGAATATCCACATTTCCGTGGCAATATGTTGTTAACTATTTCACTAAGCTCCAATCTAAATAGTTCCTGAATAATAAACACACTTTTCAGTCTTCACCCAAAAATATTTTACTTCATTTGTAATCTATTCATCTACAATTTGCACAAAGAACATATTAGCGCATGCAAACATTATTTCAAATAATATATTTAAATTGCGTAATGCCTCATCTTTTTCACTTTAATCTTCTTACTTTTACTGCAGTTTTTATTTTAACGTTCTGCGAAATTTATTTCAAATATAATAGGTTCGAATGTATCGAATATATTTTTTCTAGCCCCTGCACGATTGTTGCGGTGCAGGCTTTCAGCCTAGTCTGTTATATTTCATTAAAGTCTTTCCTTTTATATTTCATTTTACGTTGTTATGTCAGACACTGTTATTGGGGTTTTCGCGTTGTGCCATTGACTGTAATAAATACAAATACAAATAATTATTTCGAATATTTATTCAAACTTAAAAATGACATCAGGAATAAAGTATTGAAGTAATAGAGATATACGATATTGAAAACCAAACCGCCAATGGGCACAGGATTAATTCTGAATATGGAAAACATCATATAATTATACATTGCAACGCTGTAGATTAGTAAATTATCTTATCAATCTCTTTAACAGGAATAAAGATAAGAGTCACGTACATAATACAGATATGGGAAAATTACACAAACTATTATTCAATATAAGAGTTACTAATACATCATCACATACATTCAAGGTTAATATATGTAAACCGGGAGATATACCAGATACATGTACTAAAGTTTTCCTCATTGTGCATTAGTTACTCTTAATAAAATCAATGCAAAAAACCTTCAGCTCTTCTATATTGTATCTATCAGCGACTCCCATAAAATGACAAACATTTTGAACAGTAACAAAAGATTTGATGTTTCTTACACAGAACTGTTGTAAACCAGAAATTTGGTAGACTTTGTCAAAAGCAAGAAGGTCCTCAGCCAATTCCTTGATTTTAGAACACTTTCTAGTATAAATGTAATTCACAGCAGCATCAACAATTTCTGGTTTGAAATTATCAATAGAAATAATATTGACAGGATTTTCATCGTTGTCTAATATTTCAGCAAAACCTTTTGAGTTAGCCCACAATATATTTTTATGTGCAGAAATGTTCTTTCCTTGAACACAAATATCAATATCACTGAATTTAGGATGTTCCAATAAAACGGAAAGATTAACTGGAAATTCTTCATTGTTGTCTTTGTCATTAAATGCACTGTCAACGTTTCGTGTTTCGTTAGCCATAGGAGATGCTTTACCACTGACTGTTACCGTAACGCCATTACCAGAATACTTCACCGGAAATTGGACCACGTATTCACAAATTTCTCCGAATTCCCACCGACTTGAGATTGTTTTCTTAGCAAAAACACTTGAATTGAAGTCTTCTCTCAATGTGTCACCTACAACTTTCATTGTCGTATCACTAATCTGCATTTTATTTTGTGTCACTTTTCCATGCAATATGATTTTGAGTGCTCTTACAGACAGAACATCAGTCACTTGCACTTTTATTTTCAATGTTAGTCCTGGAATTTCTGAATATTCAGCAGATTCCACAACTTCGGTGTTTGAATAAATCCATCCTTTATTTAACTTAGGAAAGGAAATATTGCGCCAAAATAAAAATATAATGCCACTGTCCTTGAGAGTTTCCCGCTCCGCCATTAACTGTGGTATATCTGAAATTGAAAATATTTTAATGATTTGAAAAAGCTTTCAATCGGGAAGAAATCATCCAGTAATTGATTATTAATTTTATTAATTAACATATAGGCCAATTGAATAATAGAGGAATATGGCGTTCAGCAGACTAAAGGGACAGCTGTCACCAGTGTCACTTATATGCATGGAATAATGAGAAGGTTCAAAGTTCGAACTCGGTTTTGCTCCGTCTACTACAGTACTTCATCTGCCAGCATCGCAGTCACGACCACGTGATGCCGATTCTTCCTGTATAGCCACGTACTATATTTCATACATAGGTGACATTACTCTCTTCTGGAGCTAAAATGCGGTAAAACTCTTGTATGCCAAAATCTATATTCCTCTAGTACTGACTATTTTCATATAAAAATTCTTATTTATTTGAATGGTGATTTAAGAATATATTTTGTTCCTACAGAACATGTATTATTACACAGAGAGCTTCAAGAAAATCAAAATCTGTATGTGAAGCGGCGTCTTTTCTTATGAGTTCGCCGTTTCTGCGTTCCAAAACCTGTCATTCTGGTTACGTCACTATTTAAAATATGGAAGCTTCAGTGGAGTGAGGCAAACTCTCTGGTGAATATTCAGTGATAGTTTTTCAATTTACAACGAATATTTCAATAAAACAGGTGTCTGTGATGAAAGGATGTTAACAACAAAAAATCAGCCGTTTAAACAGTTCCATACCGTTAATTGACGGGGTCACGAATTCGGTATTCTGCATGTTCCAGAATTATTTTTAAGAAATGAAAGAGGTATATACGGTATTTTCTTTATTTTCACATGTTTTATCTCACTGCAATCATATTACACACAGCTACGTTCGGACTCACCCACTTAGCGGGTCCAAACATGACGCTGTTTGAAGCACAATGATCAAAATAATAAAGTAAATAAACAATCCAAAGGTAACCGGAATTTACTTACCTCAGATGTTACAGAGAAAACAAATTGTTGTTTTCAAATGTACACTTTCAAGAAATGTAAGGTGATGTACTCTAAAAGTAGCAATGGGCAAGACGGGTATTTTTCCTATTTTTAACACACAATGCTGATGTGGAGACACACAGTGCTGATTATGCAGTGTACAATGATTTCATTAATTTATCAGAACACAAGAACGGAAAGATAAGGTGTGCACGTGATTTTTTGTGATATGAAAAGTTACTAACTTTTGTCAATGTAGCAGAGATGTGCATAGATTGTTGTCAAGGGGCCTTTTCATTTCAAGTATGCAGCTGAATATGTATTTGCAATTTGCTTGACCGAGGTGATAAACTCATCACTGTACGGGTGCAGAAAGTCTGCAAGGGAGGTTGGGGGAGAAGGAAGACAACAGTATATTATATCTCACTAATTGTGTGCTCTGAAAACTTCCGAGTGGATCGAAGGCGAAACTTATGCGCGTGTTCTGATAACACAAGCTTCCATGCGGGTATGTGCATACTTTTTTTATTCTTTCATTCGGAAGTTTAAAAATTTCTGTAGATAACTTGCAATTTTTTTTTTAATTTCTGACCAACCGTTTTCGAGAAAAATGCTATGAAACACCATGGTCACGTGACTCCTTACAAAAACGCCAATTCACGCCGTGACGTCAAAATGACGTAGAATCAAATGTTGACACTAGTAAATGAACCGTACTGTACGTATCCATCTCTTCACACAATTCTGACGTCACATCACAGATCTGACGTCACACACTGTTTTTCCACGACGTATTTTTGAATAATCGATTGCAGCTTTGTGAGTTTATCAACATTTTTTGCCATGGTGATTGCTTTTTATGCATAATCATAATTTTTAGATGGTGCTTATTCAAATCCATGAACCCATGCACATACCCTATCGCACGTATTTCATACTTTTTTTTCTGAATCTTGCACGATAATATTTCCTCGATACCCTAAATTCAGGTTGTCCATATTTATTATTAGCTTTATACCAACAATATAGGAAGTGGGTGGAACAGAGACCAACTAGTCAATGACGTATAAACAAAGTCGGTGTTCTTTATAAATTCCGACTTTTGGTAAATGCAATCTACAAATTGCGCACAAACCACAAGTTGCGCACACGGCAAAATGCGCAAATATACAGTTTTAGCACACGCTAATTTATGCACACATACAATTTGCGGATCTGCACATTTAGCCTAAATCCTCACAGAAATTATTCCCCCAACTTTCTCATCATATACTTATTTCCTCAATTTTATTATACCTAACAACCCCTACATTTTATCACTTGTGTTGTACTACTGCTATACTTATGCTGCTGCCCAACATCATCATTGATCTTCCTAATTTATGATGCATAAGGTTAGGTCAGGTCTGATAAGGCTAGAATACGTCGGGTTAGGTCGGGTCAGGTCATGCCATGTTAGGTAAGGTTTGGTAAGACAAAGCACTGCACGGTAGTATTTATTCACACAAACATAAAAATAGAAAGAAATCAGATTAAAATGTAATAAACGATGAAACAGTGATTATGTAGGTATGGAAACGGGACAAGACGTGGCTCAGTCTCGGTATCTGCTCGGTCTCGACTACCCCTGTCTCGGTATCGTCTCGATTTAAAATTTCTCAGTCTCGGTCTCGACAGCCCAAGTCTTGTTCTCGACAACCCCAATCTCGGTCACGTCTGGAAATAAGTGTCTGGTAAAAAAAAATAATTAAAAAGTTAACTAGGAAAAGAAATACGAAAATCTTTGAAGTTATAACGAAGGGATGAACATTATGTAATAGTCTTTGGAATGTGTACCCATGATCGATTGTTAGAGAAGCAAAGAGAAGATATAACAAATGGAACATTAGCGCGAATCACCATTTTAGGAAGTGAAAAATGTATTGTTTGCCCCCCCCCCCCCCGGCCAAAACAACTGCAAGTTATTTTTTTCAGTACTCGGAATGACAGGACTATGTTCAGTGTTCACGTCAATGGAAATATAAGAGAAAATGTATTTAAGATAACATAAATTCTTCGGTGTGTGTATGAGATCTTCACGCATTAAGTTGTAGTCTAAAATCATAATTTCTGGCAGGCGCGGATACAGGGTGCGGGTGGCGGTCGCCACCCCCCCCCCCACCGCCAGGGAAAAAAAATAAGAAAGAAAAAGAGAAAATGAAAAACAAATCGAAAAATTTCCTAAAAATTCAGATAAAATAGCGTAGTTTTACCCAACAAACGTAAAAAGGGTAAAAAAAATTTTGTCTTCAAAATAAAAATACAGATTAAATCCTCAAAATCCAGATAAAATAGCTTATTTTTGCCCAAAAAAAGTAATTTCTTTTTCGTCTTCGACATCGCTATCTTTTGACGTTCGCCCCCCCCCCGTAAGCGGTGGCTGGAACCGCGCCTGATTACTGGGAATGTTATTTTCTCACACTTCGCTTCATGCTATTCATATCGATTTTTTTTTTCCATTTTTACTCGCACATTTCTATTGCATGTCGTATGACCTTCATTATTACACAGCAAGCAAGCGGAAACCGAAAGGTACTGTAACATAATGTACTGTGTGTAAACATGTTGCAGCACACTTGTTTTCGTCCTCACCGCAATGTTGTGGTCCTCGGTATTTAATCGTTAAAATCACATTTACAGTAGTAAGTATAATTATATAGTTAACAATTTCCGTTATATTCCTTTGTTAAATTTGTTTTAGCTGTATTGTAGACGTATATTTCTCGTGAAAACGTGACGAGTGTGGTATGCGTATTTTTACTATTTTCATTTTTTTTTGCTTTCTTAGTATAGTCTTTATGGCCAGTTTCACGCGCCTTACAGTAGTATTGATTTGCAGAACAAACCTAGAATGTACTGAATATATACTAATTTCAAGGATTATGTGAAGTGTAACTATTTATATGCTTTTGAAGATGCAGTACGACGAAACCACAGGCAGCAGTATAATTATGTTGTTCACTTGAAATGATATTCACACCTCTCTCTTATTGATTTTTATTACGCCAGACATGTGTCGGTGGTACAAGCGAACCAGCGCCGTAGCGAGGGGCCCGCATGGCGGGGGGGGGGCCTGAGCACTTATAAAAAAAACACAGCTTTTAACATTTGCAAAACTTCCATAATTTCGAATCAGTCGATTACCGCGAATTTGGTGCAAATCACATGGCGAATATTTGGAAAACAAGGCCGTATATATAAGGGTAGTTTTGGGGGTTGAACCCCCCCCCCCCCCTTAGCAAAAAAAATTAAAGAAAAAAGGGAAAAAAAGAGAAGAAAATCAGGAAAATTTTGCAAAAATTTCTCTAAACTGGCGAAAAAATAGCATATTTTGACCAAGAAAACCTTAAAAATTTCGGCCCTCGCTCCGTTCGGGCTTTTGCATATATAATTTACTGGAACAATTTCTGAAACCCTCATCAAAACCCCTCCCTTAGCAAAGTCGTATCTACGGCCTTGGTGGAAAAATGAGCGTCCGCAGGTAATATTCGCGAATTTTCCTGAATTTTCAACTAGCAAGGTGAAAATCAACAGAATTTGAACAAAAACAGTGATAGTAAATTACAAAATTCTCCAAAATTTCAGTGAAATCGGTATTTTTTTATTATGAAAAACATGTTTTTCCGTAGGCCTACTCATAATGTTTAGGGGGACCCATGTCATTTTCTTGCGGGGGGGCCGGAAATTTGTCGCTACGGCACTGGTCACTGTAGTTTATATACTTTATGTGAATTATATTATTTCTCGTCATCCAGCACATACTAAACCAATGAAAGACGTCTGTATAATTATATCACACCAAGAGTTAACACCGACAAATTATCTCTATTTCAGTCAAGAAAATAATGTTTCACATTTTAACCTGTATTTGAGAAAAATGTGTTACTATTTTGTCGTAATTCAGTTTTGTGTATTATCATGCACTATGAGCCGATAAGTGTCCGTACCATGTACTGACCTCAGAAACCGCAGACTTTGAGGAAATACAGTAATATGTTATGAATGTAACAATAGTGAATTGCAAAATAATGAAAATATATCAATTTGGCATTTGTAAATAACCAAATGTGTCCAATATTATTGTAGAATATTTATCACTTAGAGAGTGCAGAGTTCACAGAATAGTGAAAATACACACAGTTTATAATAGCCTTCCCTGCAAAATTTTATTCAAAACAATTTTGGGACGATCGGTTTCGTGTTCAAAATTAACATCAAGTTAGTAATGCAGTCTGCAGACGAATATGCGGCAGAAATTTGTATAATATATGTGATGTTAATTTTGTATATGTGATAGTATTGTGTTAGGACCGGAATATGTGTTTTTGAACACGAAACCCGGTCGTTTCGAAATTACTTCGAATATACAATTTTGCAGAGAACACTATAAACAGTGTTTATTTTCATTATTGCAGAATATTTTATTCTGAATTTCTCTCAGCACCGTTGTGAATCAAATTACTGTTTGAGTTTCTGCTAAATAATTTTATGCGTCCTGTAATTTCAATAACTGTCAGTTTGGGGTGTACTGCACAACTTCAAGACTTTTACATGGACATTGAGAATATTCACATTAGTAGCTGTATAATATTAATACTGCAAACATAACCTGTATTACACAACTTCTACAATTTGCAGATTTCAGAGAAATCATAAAAATATGTAATGTAGCTATTAATATCACTTTCAGCACAATTGAATTATAATTCAAACCAAGCATAAATTACAGTGTTTTAATTGAAATACCTGATAATGTGGCAAAACGATATTAATGTTAAATAATCTGATGTTATTCATTGTTGAACTTCTTAAACGTAGATTCGTATAATGTTTATGAAGAACCATACATCTTGATGTAAAAATTTACATTTTGTATTTTTTTTTTAAATCCATAACTACAAAATCATCAGTATAAAGATTTTTTTATGTAGGAAGCGGTAATACAGATTGTTATGTAAATATTTTATATATCAGAGATACGTAAATATCTAAAACAAAAAACTTGTATTAACAGGTGTGATCACTCCTGGTAACGTATTAATTTTCAATAGCAAAAGAGGGAGTGAGCCGAGTGAGCGATATATATAATGTATGTAAGGGTATCACGACAGAATATCGCCGACAAAAATATCGACGACAGAATATCGCTACAACAAAATATCGTTATACAAAAATATCGTTGGAAAAAATATCGTCGCGACGAATTATACCTATAAAAAAATATCGATACGACAAGATATTGCATTTTTCATAATAAATATAAACAGTCAAAAAACAATATCGGTAATGTTTTGACTTGTCTATGAAATAATTTGTTGTGTTGTGGAAAATGATTTCTCAGCCGCCAACTTCATGGGATTGAGTGATTGCTTCACCTGAACAATTAATCTTAATGTAAAAACTGAACATCTGTGGGCTTAGGCAAGTGGTTATGTATGCCAATTCGTACCAAAATGTTTTCATTTTTAGTTCGAATTCTCGCCTTGCACTTTGCTATGCAATACTCTCTGCATTTCCAAGAACCTTTATTGCCCTTTCTTTTCTCGCAGGAATAAATGAAACCATCGTCCATGAGCAAATCGTGATTTTTTCGACTTTCAACATAATCCAAAGGCATGCCGAATGTTTACTGTTTAAATGTATGCATTATCCTAATGTAGTGAACAAGTTAAGAAATTTCACTTCTGCATTTAACTAGTATATACAAAGCTGTTTTATGAGCATGTTATACAAAACGTATGTTGAACTGATAAAAGGCGAGGGGTATATGCAACTAAATAATATTTCTGTTCATTGTTTATTTTTTATATTACTAACGATATTTTGTCGTATCGATATTTTCT
>JAQFYR010001335.1:0-10294 GCA_034694985.1 Campodea silvestrii
CCCCCTGTATCCGCGCCTGCCTGAAGTAAAAGGAGTATCGACGGCGGAATTTCGCCGAAAGTTGCTCAAAATCATTCTACAGTAAATTATATGATTGTATATCCCAATTTATTCTGTTTTACTGCATCATATTAAATTTGTCAATTATTGATATATTAATAATTATTGTGGACCTCAAATTTATTGATATCGACCTTTACTATCTCGACATCGTCTTGTCTTGATACTTCCGCAATATTTTCTTGAACTTAGTATTTTGTGCTCCCGACTTTTTTCAATCTTGACAAGATCATTATCGTCAAGACAAACCGATTATCGAGAAAATATCGGATTAATAGGAACCCTAAACAGATTTAACTTATTCTTTTTTTTAGTAGCGATCAAATTCTGAATTTGTTAGTTAATGAAGCTGATTTTGGAAATGATATCTTTTTTCATTTAAATTATTCTAGATCTCTTTTACATTAATAATGACAGATCACCAAACAAAAACCTTTAAAGGTTAAATTAAAATTTCAGCTTAACAGATAAATGTCTCATTTCAGAATAAACGATCTGGGAAGTGGAAGTGATTTCACACCATTCATTCATAATTTGGGAATTTCATCAATATCTTTTGAATTCATAAATAATGTAAGTAGAATGTGTGGATAATGTTATATCTGAAGAAGGCTGTAATTCATCGTGGGGTTTCTCCTGCATGTTGGTTTTCAATTTGCTGACTTCAGTTTCGGAATGATTATGGTCTTCCATCTTCAGAGCAAGTGTTGAGATGGAAGACCATAGTCATTCCGAACTGCAGTCAGCAAATTGGAAACTAGCATGCCGGAGAAACCCCACGATGAAGTACAGCCTTCAAACGAACCCTGCAGTCAACCAGTAAACATCATTATACACATTTCGTACAATTAGTGGAGACGAGGTCCAAAATGAAGAGAAGGAAGGGAAAAAATGTTCAGTGGAAAAGATTTGATTCCGCGTACATTAAAGTCAGGAATATATGCTATAGAATGTAAGTGTGGGCATAGGTATGTGGGCCAAACTTCGACATCAATTGAAATAAGAACGAAAGAACATATTAAATCAATTGAAAGTAATCTAAATGTAACTAATATTCAAGACCAACTAGGATTGGTTGCGCATATTTATGCCCACATACAAACAAGAAACTGTAAGGGAAGGGACTTTATAAATAACATCACTCTACTACATCATGTAACTGATCACAAAAAATTAGATTTCCTGGAATCATATGAAATTTTAAATAGCAAGCAAAAACAAAAATGTATTAGTTTAGCTTCAGGTCCTCCGGAAAATTGCCCCACTTTAAAATATAGTGCGTAGGCGTTTTATTTTATAAAGTGATATAATTTATTCTGTTTCAAAGGATTATATGAGTAGGTTTGTGTAATTTTAATTTTTAACATTTGGACAATGTTCAGGTGTGTAAGTGTAAGAGTGTAACCCACATCTTAGCATTATATATTTTAAATTTTTAGATTTTATTTGCATGTTGTATGTTTCAGCTGATGATGGCCAAGCAGGCGGAAACATATACTGAATAATTTAATTCTTTGAATTTGCCGAGGCTATCTGTTTTTTTTCCTTTCTTCTCTTCAAACAACATTATGTCTGAAATTGATCATCATCTATTGTTGTTATTATTTTAGGTTTCGAGCACATATCCATTGTACCATACACTTTATGAAACTCATTACCTTGCTGCTTATTTATTGGGAGGTTTTGAATATCAAGCAGCTATAGCAAAAGTATGGGGAGAAATTGCAAGGAATTTAGCTGATTCACCAATATTACCGATGAAAGTTATTGATTATGGAAATTACCTTGTTTCTGCATTCAATGAGATCAAAAAACGAGATGGATGGAAATTTAACTCACAAAATATTTCATTAGGTAGAAAATATTAGTAATCAAGTTACTAATTTATAAACGATGTATGTATTGATGAAAATTCACTTGCATTTCAGAATATTTTGAATTAGCTGTAAATGAGTTTCTAGTGGCGGCAGAAAATCTTCAAGAAGAAATTGATGGAATATCGCCTGAAGAGTAAGTGTTAAGTGATTACAAGGGATTTCAAACCCAGTAGAATCTCAATAGATTATGTAACTTACTAAAATAGTGTTGCTAGATCTACATTTTCTGATAGTTAAGTATTATCGAAAAATGTGAAAGAAGTCATTTAATTGTCAAAATTTAAGCATATATTTAAGTTCGTTCTACATTTACACACATAAATACAATTTCCTGTTGATGTGTGTTAATTGCATGATTGTATTAGATCATATATATAATTATATATATCATATATATATATATATATATATATATATATATAATTATGGAGCAATATTCTGAAACAATTTTTATTTAGCATTGTTGAAGTTTGCTTGGTAGTTAGGATTAATTTATTTTTACGTGACATATTTCTATTTTTCTGTATATTATTTTGTAGCCTGATGAGTGTACGAAGAGTAAATGATCAACTTATGAATGTAGAACGTTCATTTATTAACCAATGGGGATTACCAGGAAGAGATTATTACAAGTAAGTTCAAGCATTCATACTTCTTTTTACCTAAATTTAAGTAATTCGACAATATTATCCAGGAAACTTTATTTAGTAGATTATTTTTCTTCCTTGTGCCGTTCTCATACCAGTGTGGAGATGGGTCACGAATTTATGACCTGGTGGTGACCCGATGACTCTGATTCTATGTGACCCGGTTTGATCCAGTAACTATAAATATAACAGTTTCACCAGCTATAATTGGGTATTGAATTTCTGTAATGATAATCACACTCTGAAATTGACAAGGAATTAATTTGAAAACAATCAGGGACCCGCTCGGCTCTATTCACTCCATTAGGGGCGGCCATTCCCCCCAACGGAACTTTAAAAAATAAGAAATGGAGAAAACAGAGATAAAATGAAAAAAATATTTTGGGAAAAATTCATAAAAAGACTGTAAAAACATCGTATTTTCGACTAAAAATAATATTCCTGGGTCAAACCGGAGGAAAATTTGACCCGAAGTGACCCGATGACCCATTCCATCACTGAACCGCACAACTAGTTTACATTGCCTGTATTGTATTGTATCGCTTCCAAATGGATAGAATTTGCCATTGATTTCTGAGATTTTCACGGATTGCTTAAAATATTGCAATTCAATACAAAAATAAAAAGAAGGCACGCAAATACCCCATTTGTCGTGATCCAGCAACAACACGATAAGAAATAGATAAACTTCGCAGTCACATACTGCACATAACAGACGATGAGAAACAGACTGACGAAGTGAAAGATATCAGGAATCTTCAGAGAGAAGTTTGTGAAAGCATCTAACTTCTAGCTTCGAGGATCTACATCCGTATTGGTCAGGAAAACCCGTGACGTCACAACGTCACATCTCCCAGAATGTTTACTTCTAACTTTGAAGTTTGGGCTCCGTGAAAGTGGTGAAACGTTTTAGAAATTTGTTGACTTCAGGGGGTAGAAGCTAACGACGACGTTCGGATTTTTAATTTTCAATAAAGGTCCACGCTTTTATATTTACGGAAAGTAATTAATATTCAACATAGTTAATTCTTTAACTTACCTGTTTAATTCGTATAATTACTGGAGCAGCAGACGAATTTCAAATCTGAAGTTTGGTCCTCTCGAAGCTTCAAACTGAAGGACAGTTTTTGTTTATGTTGAAGTATGTGACATAATATCACTTCTCCTTGACGTTACAAGCTAGAAGTTCTGATTCGGCCTGATCCTCCCTAATTGCTGATTCAAACTTTCAATTTGTGGTGAAAAATTTAGTTTTATTGACATTCATTTAATTTATACTCATTAAACTATCCTTCTTGTAATTTTTTACACAGAGTTAGTATTTTTGCATGAAAATCCGCAAGATGAAATATCAAAAAGTTTGCAAAATCCGAAATAATTTATCTTAATGTTAATTTTTTTCAGTCATGTTGTATTTGCTCCAAGTGCAAAGAACACATACCGCAGCAGTAGTTTCAGCAGTTTAACTGATTTACTGGGTGGTATCTACCTCTTGCCTGAATCTGAAAGAGCTGCTCAATGGGAATCAGTGAAACAACAACTATCAGAAATTACCTATTACATTAACAGTGCTACTAAAGTTATGATTGGTTTATTTTAAAAGGTTATTAAATTATTAAATTACCATAGTGAAATTCAGAATAATATTCTTGAAATAAAGTCATGTGAATAAAAATGTACTTTTATTTATTATTATCGTTTTCAGTAGTTGCTGTTTCTCTTGCTTGTATCTTGATTGATATGTGACACTATTATTTTATATTTGTGCTAGTGTTGCGAAATAATGTACAATATAAAGTTGATATATTTTAACAACTTGTATGTTACCATTCATTTTGTGTCTATTGAAATAAAGCTGGTGAGCTTCCAAATCCCAGGAGAAAATATTTCACAAAAATAGGTGAAAAGAAAAACTGACAGATTATAATTTCTCATGTTCTGAATCGAAAACATTGAAAACTTATTGCATCAAGCGATTGAAACCAGCAATGAATGTCCGTGAACATCTTTACTAGAATCTTAAAAATTAATGTTATTTATGCATTTACTAGTTTATGAACTCCCATTCAACAAAACATATGTTTATTCAGCTGGAAGTTGCGTTATTGCCATATTCCGCGACAATTATGTAAATTTGAAGCCAGTGACGCCACTACATTGAAACTGAAGATATGGATACGTCTGGGCCCCCAATTTCTACTAAACCGGCCGAGGTCTAAATAAATAATTTGAACTAACGTATATTGATAAAGTCCTTCTTGCAGCTTCTATTATCAGTTTCGCTTTATATTTGATATACAACAGAAACCCAGTAACCTTCAAACTCTGGTCGTCCTGTGCCGTAACATTCCACGTTTGTACATACTAAATGACAGCATCATCAGGCCGCAATACTGCTCTACGCTCAAGGGTGGAGTAGTAAACAGAGAAATCAATGTTCTTCGTTTCGTAAGGTTGCCGAAACAAAATTGTTCTCGGAAACGAATAAAAATGAATGATGACCTACAGAGTTAAATCCTGCTTTTGTGTTGCTACATTACAAACAAGGCCGAATTGCCACCTGCTACGGCGGCAGACGAGTAGGCACGTGCATAGAGGACTCAAAGCTTGGAGCCCCCCGATGAAAAAAGTCAAGAGAACGAGAAAGAGTTACAATGAAGTTCAGTTGTGGAAATGGAGTTCAGATTTCTGGGAGTTAAGGAGCAAATGATATGCTTTATACTGTCTTTACTGTATTAAAATTTGAAAATGTCTATATTAGGAATGTCTGAACAGACAGTTTCGGGTCCGGGAGCCGGGTGGTTTCTTTAATATTATTTCGTTAGCATGCTCTTCAGTTCCATTCCCCATTGCTATATTATTGTGATGAGAATATATCTAACACAGTTCGTCATTACTGGTGATCAAATTTTATACTTCGTGGCCAGGTGAGCCCTTGTTGAAACTTAGCTCACTCAAAAGTCTTCTCTTTGACCCATATCCCATCTATTTGCTTTTGATATAGTAATAACTAATATCGAAGGAAGCTCAAGTTTATAGCAGCCAAAAATATCCCAGTATCCCAAGGCGCAACAGTCATAAGCGGACTAGGGCGTGCCGGGCTACCAAGTGGGTTGCCTATCCTCCCAGATATTTAAACATACTGGTATATAAGTAAACTAGGACATGTGATCAGCATGACTAGGATTTCTCTCAAGACGATATTTTATCGATAATTGTCTTATCGTGACGATAATTGTCTTGTCTTGACAATAATTGTCTTGTCAAGATTGAAAAGAGATCAAGAACTGTTTAACTCAAGATAATATTAGGAAGTGTCAAGACAAGACGATATCGATAAAGTGAAGGTCGATATCAGCAACTTTGGGTCAATAGTTGCTAATTTATCAATAACTGAGAAATTTAAAAGCATGCAGTAAAATAGAATGAACTGGGGCTTAGTACGATGTAGAATGTTTTTTTGTAACATTTGTTGAAATCCCGACGTCGATAGTCGTGTTATTTTAGGAGATATTAGGGAGGTTCAGCCAGAATCAGAAAACTTTTAGCTTCGGCGTCAAGGAGAAATGATTAAATGTTTTAACATAAGCAAAAAACTGTTCTTCAGCTAGAAGTTTATGCAGGATCGAGTTTCGGATTTAAAATTCGTCTGCTATTACAAAAAAGTATACGAATTAAACAGGTTGGTTAAAGCATTAACTATTATGTTCAATTCTAAAAACCTCAAATAAATTACTTTCCGTAAATGTAAAGACGTATTGACGTCGCAATCGACAATTAAAACGCTGACCTGAGATCTGGATCCTTATTCAAAATTTAAAATACGAGCGTCTTCTGCTTCAATCCCCCGAAGTCAACAATCTTCTGAAACGTTTCCCGAAGCTCAAAGCCAGAAGAAAACATTCGAGAGATATGACGTCACGGATTTTTACTGGCCAATGAGGATGCAGATCCTTGAAGCTAGAAGCCAGAAGTTTGCAGAAAACTTCTAGCTGAAGGTCCCTATTAATTAAAATATACGGTTTTTCAAAAAGGCGATGACGTCATAATTATGACGAGAGATATTTACGCAATCATTAAGATTCTAGTAGATTTATACATATCATATTTATAAGGGTATCAGTGGTGAAGAAACTCCATGGTTCTCATACACGATATTTCGAGCCCCCCAACGCCTCCAACCCCAACCATCTTGAATTTTTAGTAAGTACATCTACGGTACTTTCATTTTTTAAGTCGTTGTTTGTACATTGAATTTAATATTTGAAAACAAGTTTGCTGTTTCCTCTCGCCCGCAGAAAAAAATGCAAGGACAAGATATTTGAGTTCCACGTCGAAGACCTTCAAAGCCCTTCCTGATCGCTGCCGAATTTTTTGCCTTTTTTTACGACAAAAAGTGTAGTTCATTTTACCAAAATTTGAAAATCTTAAACATTTTCCTTATTTTTCTTCCAATTTTTCATATGTTTTTGGTTGCTCAAAAGTCCAGGGAGGTGCAAGCGCCCCCCCTCTTACGACCGCCCATGGTAGCGAATGCAATAATTACGCAACTTTGGAAAGAGAAATTCAAGAGTTCCTAACTTATTCTGTAATTTTCCATATATACATTTTTTTTTCACGATAAGTGACATGAAATAGTTTGGCCTATTGGAATGACTTCCGACGGAGGGAGGGTGCAATCGATGCTGTAAAATAGAGGTTGGACAAACACAGATATCCTTCCCCACGCCTATGGGGTACCAGTAGGATTGCCAACTCTGTACATGACCAAACCCAGATATTCAAAAACTCCTCAGGAATTGCAAATAAATGTTGCGAAATTTTAAATTACAATTATATCGTTCTCAGTCGCGTACGCAGTATGGTGTCACTAGGGGTTCAAACCCCCCCTTTCAGGTTGACATTATGTATAGATAAAAACAAGAAAATATCAAACTACTTAAAACTCTGTAAGATTTCATTAATAATACATAAAAAGCTGTTTTTTATGGTAATAAAGTGATTTTTTCGCCCTCGTTACACTCGAGCTTGATAATAGTCTAACTTCATAACAAAATAACGAATACAGATGTATTAGGCACTACAGAATATGCTTTACATTTCGGTACAATTTGAAGGGACTCTGAAAAATTTCTGGACTTTGAAATCGTTCTAATTTATGGTGAAATAAATCAGGTACATCTGATGTTCAGGAAGGGATATAGCGACTGATTATTGGGGATTCATAATATTTTAAATGTGTTATGGATCCCTTAATGTAATTCTGAACCAACGAGTAAACGAATTAATGCTGCTGTTTTTATTCTCATTCTTACTTTTAAAAAAGAGAGAAAAAAACTCTCAAATCTTCTAAGCATATTTTAATCTCGCCGGAGGCTCCCGAGTCCGTCCGCTCCAATGTTACGTCGGAGTTGTTACGTTGGAGAGGTGACCTCCCCCACCCGTCGGCGAGGTTTACCGCCCCCCTGTCGGAAGACTTCTTCCCAATTGCTAGAAAATTGAAAAAGGTGTACTGAGGAATTGCAAATTTTAATGTATAACTATGATTTCCGACAACGCAACAAATATAATGATGGTGCCTTAGAGCATAATGTCGATCATTTTTTCGTTTCGAAATTCCAACGGGAATACAACATTACTAAAATCACGACTATCTTTATTTAGTACAGTAAATCGTTTTGAACTTACGACGACATAATAGGGACCTTCAGCTAGAAGTTTTCTGCAAACTTCTGGCTCCTAGTTTCAAGAATCTACACCCTCATTGGTCAGGAAAAATCCGTGTTGTCATATCTCTCGAATGTTTTCTTCTAGCTTTCAAGCTTTGAGCTTCGGGAAACGTTTCAGGAAATTGTTGACATCGGGCGATTGAAGCAGACGACGTTCGTATTTTATATTTTGAATAAGGATCCATGGTCTCAGGTCAGTGTTTTAAGGGTTGATTGCGACGTCAATACGTCTTTACATTTACGGATAGTAATTTATTTGAGGTTTTTAGAATTGAACATAGTTAAATTCTTTAACTAACCTGTTTAATTCGTATAATTTTTTGTAGCAACAGACGAATTTTGAATCCGAAGCTTGATCCTCTATAAACTTCTAGCTGAAGAACATTTTTTGCTTATGTTCATATGTGACTATTTCTCCTTGAAGCTAGAAGCCAGAAGTTTTCTGATTCGGGCTGAACATCCCTACTGCTAATAACAACGATTAATTTAAAATAATCCTTCGCTGTTTAGTGTTCCGACGAAATTATACATCAATATTTTTTTATTATCTATTCTGCGACGTGGGTCCTTTTGTAACTCCCAAAAAGTATAAGCAAAATATTGATTATTTATGGTTTAACATCAATCGTTAAAAAACAGCTTATTTTTGACCGAAAAAAAAACTGATTTTTCTAAAGTTTTTTTCTGTCAAAAATAAGCTTTAGGATTTTTTTGAGAAAAAAAAAACATTTTTTTTCTTTTCCTCCTTTTCTTCTTTATATTTTCCGTCAAGGGGGGGGATTGCTCATACCGCCCCCCTGGGATCCGCTACTGCTCTAAACGGGATCGACTGCCAACTTACGTATAGCTATTTCACAGATATGCTGCGGTAACTTGCATTTTAACAACTTAAATTAAAAGAATACATCTTACCTGATATTTCCTGAGTCAGCAACTGCACCATTTTCCTCTCAGATAACGTACACCCAGTTGTGTCTCTTTCGCCATAGTTTTCAAACTGTTCGGATCGTGTCCAGTTCGCTTCAAAAGCGAGTTGAATAGCCGAGCCCCAGCTCGCTTAATTTATTCGCGTGTGTACAGATCGTCCCGCGCTCATAGCGGGGTCAACCAGCAGGGATGAATATCGTGTGTGAACAAAGCGTAAGTAACGGTATGCTAGCTCCTCCTTCAATCGTAAACGTCACTGAATGGGTAGAATAGTGTCGGTAAGAACCCAACACGCAGATGACGTCGGAAGCTCCTGAGTGCAAATTGGTTTTGTTCTAGTTCTTGCGAATTGTTTAGTAACATTCTTTCTTACTTTTGTTATTATTCAAAACACTTCAGCAATGCCGCCAATAGATGATTTTTTCAGTATGATTGAACCCGTCGAGATTCGTGATACCCTGGATATTAATATTTCAGGAATGGAACCAGTTTATGACATTTTCAACATCACCGATACGGAGGAGCCATATACTCTGGGTAAGCTTAAAACTTACTTTATTTTATAAAAATGAGCTTTTAATTTCTTGTACAATTTGTATAGTTTTTTATGCATGTTTGTTAATGGTTATTTCCGATATAGCGGTAATTTCTTAATTAATTCATAACCCATCTGACGCAACATTATCTACATCTGCACAAAAATAATTGTCTTTGGTGTTTATTAAACATTTCGACGTTAATTAAAATTGCAGTCGTTCTTAGGCAATTGCTATAGTACTTTGGTACCAAGATACAAAATTCTTCTAAGGCACCAAAATCGCTACGTTTCAAGTATTGCCGTATTCCGAGCACCATGCATAATTGTTTCAACTTTATTTTCATCGTAATCATTGGTTTCAGAAGAATATACAAAATCATACATGGAAACGAATTTTCGGTCATGAAATCAAGTTTCTAAATCATCTTTTAAGTTCCCTATTCATGGGGAACACGAAATTTCAGATCATCTGACCTTAAATATTGCATTTCCCATAATGAAATTAATATTCCTACG
>JAQFYR010001336.1:0-10294 GCA_034694985.1 Campodea silvestrii
GGGGGGGCTGACTCTGTGGCCAGGATCCAGGAACAACCGAACAATTGCGAAGTCGAAGACCATAAGATTAATGACCGAATTTTTTTTTATGTCTTTTGTCAAAAATAAGCTGTTTTATTAACATTCTTTTGGATAAATGGTTCTTGAGAGTACTGTACGGAGTGGAATTATATTTTTTTTTGTGAATAACACACCAAATTAGGCCTTCTCCGCAAATTTTATTTTGGATTTTTTTCTCACTTAATTATCTTAATCTTTATTTTTTTTCTCTTGTTTTCCTTATTTTTCTGCAATTGTCCCGGTCTTGTATAATGGAGAACTAAATATAATTATATGCAACAGAAGAAATAGTATAAAATGCATAAACAAACACCAGAACAATATTGTTATTTTATCCAGGGAAAAATCAGGAGAAAAGGAAGAAATAATATAATAATATATACGAGCGTATATATTGCAAAGATTCCTTAAAAATCGGAACGATATATTTCGGACGAAAAGTAGAAATTTTGCGCTTTCGTCGCTCAGCGGGCTAACCGCTATTTTTCAGTTCTTACTTCTTTGTGCTACTATATTGCATGTTGGCCATATTCTCAGTTCGCTGTGATTGAAGCACCAGCTAGGGGGCAAGAAGGTACCTATACTACCTAAGTGCGAGGTCGATTTTTTGACAGTTTAAAACAAAAAGTGTAGTTTTTAAAAAGTTTGAAATTTTCGTATATTTTTAGTTGTTAAAAGGCTTAAAAAGTTCGGGGTGGGGGGGGGGGCATGCGACCCGTACTTCCACTGCTGACACCCATGAAGCTGTATGTTATTATTAAGAAGGCATAAATCCTGATCTGACTCCTCCGATTATGGGAAATCCTATAACAATTTTTGATTTATTTGTATTTGCATTGGTGCTGCCATGATTCTTCAAGGGGAGATCGGTTCTAGAAAAGTATAGAAGGCGAAAAAATTTACGGAGATAGGGCGATAAAAATTAACGAGCGAAGGTTAAAATTTTTACGTTTTTATTAAGAAAACATGCTGTTTTAATGGTATTTTTGAGACAATTATGTTTCACTTATATGCTTGTTTGTATATAAATTCTCTTTCACCGCAGTTTTTGCACACAAACCCGTAGCCCGAAGGTCATTACACAAAACCCGGAGTCTCTGGGTCAAACCCGGAGAGGTGGCTATATCCTGGGTTGAGGTAGCCTCGGGTCGCCTTTAACCAGGCCCGTCTTAAGGGGGGGCTAGGGGGGCTGCAGCCCCGGGCCCCCGAATTTTAGGGGCCCCCAAGCACGAGAACAAAAAGAAAAATTACATAAAATGCAAGAAACCTTGCACAATTTCTCTTGAAATTCCATAAAAATAACATTCTCAGGAATAGAAACGTAAAAATTTGCGCCCTCGCTTCGCTCGGGCACATTTTTATTACTGTTTAGGCTTTAAAGTTCAAATTAAAAAGCACTAATGGAGTATTGGCTTTCACACCTCTTACAAAATTACCGATTTTTGGGGCAAAAATGAAAAAAATTATAATTAAATTACACTATTGATACATTTGTAGGGGTCCCGTACTGGAATGTAGCCCCGGGCCCCGAAATTTCTTAAGACGCCCCTGAGTACTGGAGTGTTTGTCAACAGCCTGTGTGGCGCAGGCGGTTGGCGCTACAGATAAAAGGTCCGTATTAGTGTCCTAAAAACTGTAGTCAGTGCAGCATGCCTGATGAGTCCTGAAGGGACGAAACCGCGGTCGCATGCCGAACCTTCCCATACCCATTACTTCCATACATATGTGACAGTAGTCCCCTGAGGGGCTAAATGGTGGTAAAACACCGGCCTATACTGACACCTATATTCCTCTATAATATTCAGTACAATATTTACATGTAATATAATTACCTTGTGGGTGGTTTACCCAGTTTAAAAAGTAATAATTAATCTGTCTAATGATTTGTTGGTATGTATAAGTTACCTGTTTTGTATTTGTGTAAATGATTGCATTTAACAGAAAGTCATGTATGCTATTAGCCCCCTTTTAAAAATAAAGATGTTTATTTATCTATCTACGGTCCTACCCTTTCAAGCAGAGAGCTGACAATGAGGAAACATTAATAGCGGTTCTGACATACCCCAGAAGTATATGCTACATTTTCACATTTTGTAGTTAAAACACAATTTCTGGTTGCGAATTAACTTGAAACAGGTGTATTAGAAGTGTAGCTTTTCAGGGATCCATGGCAAAATTCCTACTAGAATAGGGCGTCACATAAACACAACAGGGCAAAATGTTTGAGAACCGTTATTCCAATCCCTTTCTTGTTATTTACTTTCTTATTCAATGGACAGTCAATTCTCAATAACACACACTTATTTCTCATTTTGTTATTAACTTTAAAAGCGTCATTTAAGTATGCTGACATGACAGAATGGTAGCATAATCATATTGTGTTATTATGCACTGATTGACTGATAAAAACGGGCGGCTCCTGGATTTTGAAATGGAGGGACCCGAAACTGCGGAAAGTAGACCTATCAATTTACAAATTTGCCGGAACGACGCCAGATCGAAAATTTTTACGCTTTTATAGAGAAATGTACAAATTTAAGGCGAATTTTTCTAATGTTCATCCAGAAATATCGAGAAACGTCTAATGCAACAGCCAAAATTTTTGAATATGGATAAATATTTTACACGTTTTCAAATAAATATTCGTACTTACTGCTTCAGTAGAATTAGTTCAGAAAAATCTCAATGGAGGGGGCCGAAACCGCATTTGGACTGATATAATATACGTTTACACATCTTTATGGTTCATCCCCGTTAATGTAACAGTAACGTACTGTAATGTATTAATTAATATTTATCCACATGATTAATCTGTGTTCAAATTTATAAATTTGAAAGAATAAGATTTATTCAAAAAAGCATATTGAGTCTTCATTTATTATTAGTTTTCACCTATAATTTAAATATATTTTACAATGTTTGCATAATTAATAAGAATACTAAGTTTTATCAACTTTTATCTATTCTACGAAACAGTTAGGATATTCCATTACCATTGCATTTAAGGGGTAAAACAGTTCCTATTAGCTAATTGACACTGACCTAATATCTGCTATGACGAACATTGTGCCTTCCTTCAGAAGGAGCGTAAAACAGCTATCATATATCGACACGAGATTACTTTCAATATTTTCGAAACAACACTGAACCTAAGTTGTGATCCGTTCGATACTCTCTCCCCAAGACGTACTGCTCGCCATCTGCTGACAAATGTAGCCTTCACCAAACATATACATTGCTATGAAATAACTATTTTTCTCAAGTAAAAGTCAATAAGCTAATGTAAGTTCCGAAGTATGGTATACTGAAATACCAGCAGCAATTGTGGTATTATACCAGGTTTAGAGGTACATATCACCACTTTCTCGAAAAGTGTGAAAACGATTTTTTTTACTTATGGGTTTGGGAAATCAGCTAAACTGTTTGGTGCCGTATTCCAAGTTCGAAATGAAATTACTTATAGGGATGGTCATCAGCTAGACCGTTCAGTGCCTTATTACAAGTTCAAGATATTCAGATGTTTCCAAATGTAAAATTCGTGACATTGATATTATTTATATGTTTTTAGCAACAAAATGAACAAATTGATATCTGAGGTGTATAATAACTATTCATCATGACTCACATCCAGTCATTATGAGGTAAATATTATAATGGAGAAGTTACAAAATTAGATTATATAGGATTTCAAACCTGACAGCAGTATTACACAACAACAATATTGTGTTACAGTTTGTTAACCGGCGTTGGTTCTGTGAAATGGTTCATAAACAATATTGGGATATTGTCACCAACTACACAGTTGTAATTGATGTATTAGTTTTATTAGTATATGAAACTTTCGGTGAAGTCTCCATTGTCGTAAAATATATTGTTTGCAGAAAGGAAACTGAGTCAGATTTAGTTATGGAATGTGCAGAGTTCATATGCAGAGTTATGCAGAGTTCTTAATATGCAGAGTTCTGGGTCAGAAATATTGTATCATGTAACCAAGTACACAACTGATACAGCAAGATATCACCGATGATCCATTGACACAGTCTAACTGAGCAGGGTCTACATTATAATGTAAACAAATAAAATAATAGTTTCATACATCATTCTTCAATAAAAAGGACTGTTTTTTTGCAATACTTACAAAATAAAGTACAATGATGCATCGCCGCTTATTTTAGCATGACAATATGATCACATTCAACAGGATTTTTTTTCAAATAATAATACAAAAAAAAAACTTTCACGTGTACAAAGAGTTTAATCAAAATCAGGAAAGCATGGAAATTAATAGTCAAAATGAAAGTGTCACAAAGTTAACAAAAAATTGCCCGGAAAAGCAAAAATATTCTGGATCCGATCGACTTTATTTTGTTTTAAGCAGACATTGTTGTAATGGATCGGTTTGAGTCCCGGGATCAATGGAAAAAAAATAATAATCCAAGCACAGTAGCCACACCAACATGTAGTGCAAATATCTTATTAAATACTGTATTGTGTCAAAGAAAATGATAATAGAACAACTAGATGTAACACAGTCATGTTTGAATTTTGTTAGGATAATATTCTAAATTGTTATAAATAAGACATCCATGTGGATGTATACTTCATTGTGGGGATTCTAATGCATGTTAGTTTTGGATTTGCTGACTCCCGTTTCGGAAAGATTATGGTCTTCCATCTTCAGAGAACACTTACTCTTTAATCACCACCTGAACTAAATATCGAAGACCATAGTCATTCCGAAACTGCAGTCAGCAAATCAGAAACCCCACGATGGAGTACAGCGATGAAACGAACCCTGCAGCCCTGCAGGCAACCAACAAACATCACCAGGAAATATGTTTTTGTTCGAGAAATTTAAATTTCGTCTTGTGAATTATTATTTTTGCAATGTCGATAGTTTCATTTTTGTAGTAGGTAGAAGTCCCCACAGTAGCAATCATTTTGAGTTTACCTGTTGATCGGTCATCGGTTTGCAGTTTGCTAGTGCAAATACTGCAAAATGATAAATGTGTTAAAGGTTTTAAAATATGTATTTAAAGGAAATCTAGTAATATTCCTAAGCTAAGGGCACATGAAGAGCAATTCCCCGATAACTATTTTTTAAGATCGTTTATATTGAAATGAGATTTTCTTGTACAGTATGTATACCTCAACGTACATTACGTTGTGAAAGCTTACATTTTTGTACATGTACTTTAATAATTTCATTCAAAGTTTACTACTCTTACCCTGGCTATGGGCATGGGCAGCTTTATCGTATCTACAGTATGATTGAGAAAGTTTATGATAATCCACTAACAGAATCAGGCCCGTAGCTAGAGTATGGGTAGTAGGGTAATTACCCAACCTCTTTTTTATTGTAGAAAATGAAAAAAATAAAACGTTAAGCCTTCATTACATTAATTCTGCGTAATATAATTTCATTTATATTTAATTAAAAATAACCTTAAAGCAAAATGTTTTCAACGGATTGTTCAGCAAGTCGCTGCGGCGCTTCCTCTTGAGAACATTGCTAGGGATGGGACGCATATTTATATATCATTGACAAAAAAGACAACCTTACTCAATTTGGTCTGCTTCCAGTATCGGCGATGTTCGCCTATAGTCTGCATTTTAATTAGACAGCTGGATCTCCTATTGCCTGCTAAACAAAAATAATAATTTCCAGTTTCCAAATAAATTATATATTTCCTTTTTTCAAATAATATTGGAATCAAACTAATGTGCCACATTAAATTCACAGTTCAATTAAATAAGTAGTTCTTCTGCAACGAAATTTCAAATTTGCTAAAATTCCAATAATGATACACAGGTCGGTGAAACGACACCTACCAGTGTATTCTTATTTCAACATTTTTGACAATTTATTACAAAAAAAGGCCATGATGAATAGAATCAATGTGAAAGGTAACAACTAAGTTATGCAACGTAATAATTTGAAAGTAGAAATTAGTATGAAGACTGAAAAGATCTGAGAGTCACTGTCTCGTTTCGAGATAGAACTTCTGAATAGATCCGTTTTGTCTCATGTGCTTTACCACCCAAGCGTACACATTTCTCATTGTTTATTTACTGTTTTCTTGAACATTTTACTGTCCACAATAACTGTGCAACACCAATTTGTAAAATTTGTTTGGTCGATATTGTCGTGTTTTGATCATATTGATGAAATATGAACACTTTGAATTTATCATCATTCGTCTTCATTGTAATGTTCATTATATTGACTATAGTATTTCAATAAATATCTGTTATTTTTGCTATTTCCTTCCTGATATTTCATTCGTTAACAATGATGTTGGTTTGGAATAAGTATACAAGTTATCAATTGATGGTTAAATAATCAATACAGTAGAAATCAAGTCAATACAAATTATAGAAAGAAAATCATAATGTTGTTATGTAAATGAAAAATTAAAATATATTGGATATGATATTTATTACTCAAATTCACATGATATATTTAAAATTTATTCAACCAATTTCGCTGAACACTTAAACCGTAAAGGAAAAAAAAGTGTGTGCACTATGCATAATACACAGGTGAAGTGTTAAAGTAAATCTTCTAATATTTAATAACTGTCTTTTGTTTTCAGCATCTTCTCTTTTTCAGATAACGATCACTTGAAGTATGTACTATGTAGACGCACACAGAGATGAAAATTATAAAATAATTTACTGGAATGAAGTAGATAATATTAGATTATAATACGTTAATAACTAAGGAAATAATATACAGTGTAGGAATAAAGTATTTGTATTTGTTATTTTTCTTTCCGCGGAATTAGTAGGTATCTACTGTTGAAGCATAAATTTCATTTGTTTGTATGCAGAATAAATTTGGTATTAAATTATCATAATGTGTAATCTAATAGATAATCAACACTTGATATCAATATATCCAAATATATCGCTATATAAAACACACCATTGGGTACAAGTTCACTAAACAGAAGCGTGTCCGGAATTGTAATAGGGGGATCACTAAAACCATGCTAAATTTTGTCGCACTAAAGAGAGGGCGATATTGTTTAAGTTTTTAGTGAAAAAAAAATGTTGTTTTCACGTAATTTATTTTAGGAAGTCTCAATTTTTTTTTTTTTTTTACTATTTCTTTGAGAAAATATCCCAAGTGGTAGTGTAACATCGGAATCACCTCCATTTGTTGGGCCTGAATTGCCAGATAATTGAATTAAATATCAATTAACATCATGTGGGATGAAAACTATTTATATCAATAATCAATTCATTAAATTAAATATTATTATCAACAGAAGAACAAACTTAAAATATTTCAATGTATATCAGTATAGAGTGTTATTGAAAATCGAACGATATATGACAAATAGTTTTAGTCGTTATCAGGTGCAGATGTTAATTCCTAAATATATACATTTTATAATATTTACTTAGACTAATTAAGTTCCTGTTATTCACCTGCATTTTTCAATCTGAAGACTTCTTCTCTATTTGTAACAGCTAATCAGCTTCATAACTTCAAATACGAATGTGGAAGTAATTGTTAATTTTCACGTGTGGTGACAATATTTTTTGAAAGGTGGTGCAAGATGTTTCATTATGGTAGACATAATTATACATGTATGCTTTCTTTATATGTTGTTTACATAATACGCGTATGTCGCGTATAATACATTGCTATTGATATCATTTACACCCCGAATTTTAGTAGTCCAAAATGAGAAGAAGTTTCTTTATGCTTTAAGAATTAATTTCATATTTTGTAGCAGATCTTTGCAAAATTTTTATTACTGCAACATGCAAAAAATTACATTTTTTTCCATGGGACTGCCAGTAAGCAATAAGCAGGCGGAGATCCGTGCATAGTGCACCATTGTGATGACAGCAATCAGCATATGGATATATTGAGATGTTTAGTGCAAATATGCAGTTTTGTGCAAATTTAATATCTTACTTTTTTATTTCCCAATTAATTTTTGCATATAAAGCGTTTCTTGAAAAATATGTTGCATACAAATAACCCACATTGAAGCAGAAATTTCAGTAATTAGGGAAATATTGTGAAATTTCGAAAATTATGGTCGCCTTATTTGCACGGATTAACACCGACTGGTGTTGATTTGTCACTGGTCGATCCTATAGTTTGGAATTACTGATTGTTCGCATAATTAGTATAACGCCCAACAGGAAAAAAACAACATAGTAAGTGCTGCAAAGTCTAAAGTTTACTGATTTAAGGACATGAATAATTAATAATTACTGTGTTATTAATAGGTTGATAAAACCAATTTTGTGAAACTGAATATTCATACGAGGAAAATGAAATTTATATTCCAGATTTCTAGGTTGAGAGTTGTTCACGTCTTTAAAATTTTGATTTGCACCAGGATTCGATGTGCTTGAATGTGTGAAACGGCTTCATACGTGAACGGTGACCCAACCATCCAAGTGCGATGGCATTGCGTGTGATGTCTCCGGTAGTGATGTGCCGATACTGTATTGATACTTTTGTAGTATCGATACTCACAGTATCGATCCTTTTAAGTTTCGTAAAGTACTCGATAGTATCGAGTAGTATCGTCGATACTCCAAAATTCGACAAATTTACTGTTTACTGATAATAACTATGAAAACGATAAAAAATTCTTACGTTTGTCAAAACATGCCTATACTTTATATTATTTTTGAATATTTTAAATCAGTATTCAGTTATATATTTCCCAATATTTGACTGTACAGTTCCATGAAACAATCTTATCCTATATAATTTTATCGCTATATTCAGTATTCTCTTATGATTGATCATAAATTCAATGCCCAAACTTTCTTTTTGGTTTTTGCAAAAACAAAACTGTTCCTCACCTACTGCAACTCAAAAGGAATTTAAGATGTACGAGAACAAATAAATAATATATACTGTATTAACTAAGTAATTATTATGTGTTCGGTTAACTTCTTCAGGATAGTTTTCTTCATGAGGCTCAGTGGCTTACTTTCGTTAATAACCATTTTTGAATAGAGTTCAAAAACCCAGAATATAGTTTCCAAAGCTTTCGATATAATATGAAAATTACATCTTGTTCACTGGAGAAGCAAAAAATACAAAATTCACCGAAATTGTAAAGTTGTTGACATTAAACTTTACTCCGAGAGTAAAAAGTGAGTCACTCTATTATGTGACTATGTTTATACTGTAGGTGAAGTAGATCTAAAACATTCACGAAGCCAGTAAGCAACAGTTTATGTCGAGAGGGTGGATTATAGGAGAGCACCGATAGGAGAATAGCTTGTGACTGGGAAGAAAATTTCCGGAACAAAATCAATGATAACTTGCGAATTTCCTTAGTTTAATATATAAAATTTCTGTGTGGATCTAAGTAGGGATTTCAATATTTTAAATTTCCGCATTTGCATTTGTCCATTTCCTTCCTTCTTTTTCAATTCGTATTTAGATCTGCACTGACTGCACAAACCGAGATGATATCATTTGATTACTGGTGCCATTATAATTATTTAATTTTCGGTGTACATTTATTTAACGATTTTAATTTTTATTTATGGTAATGTTTATTCAGGAAGTATTGTCAGCATGCAGTACGCAGACATAAATATGGATATGACACTTTGGTACTTGATTTCAAAGTCAAAATCAAAAGTAATACAGAATCCCAAGCAAAGTCACGGTGACGTTAACGATTATTCTTAAATGCTTTAAAAGAACACCTTCTATTTTACAATAGCGCACACGTTTTCTTGTTGTTGTACGTTGATATATTATTTTTGCATAAAACTAGGAGATATGATAATCCAGAAGCATTCCTCCAGAACATGGTATCAAACATCTATTACCTCTTTCATCTGGATTTTCGACGATCCCGAAAAACTGTGGCGCTCGGTCAGGCTAATCAAAAATGCCTTACAAAACGTTAATGAACTTAAATTCTCACTAACTACACTGATAGAATTTGAAGTAACATTAAGAACGCATTTACTTTATCCTGTAAGTTTAAAGATTTTGAGCTCACATCATTGCGATTTTTTTTTATTGTCTGGTCACTCTGGTGTACAGTACTCTCGAGGTGTGTACGATGGCGGAGCTATTGACCCCTACACCTCAATAATGAAAGTCATACGTTACAAAACCCAGTTACCTCTCTTTCTCATTTTGTCTTTATTATACTCAAATGAAAGTTTTTATAAGGAAAAACAAAGAAATACCAAAAAGTACTCATGAGTACTCGATAGTATCGATGCT
>JAQFYR010001337.1:0-10293 GCA_034694985.1 Campodea silvestrii
TCACACATTGATTATTTCATATCTAATTTATTAGATTTTGTATTTTCTAAGTGGCGAGTAGTGTCATTACACACGTTATTTTAATTCATGTAAACAGTAACATCGCTCTGAGCATTTTTACAGGCATATTTCATCGTTGAATTACTTAAATTTTTAAACGAGTTTTAAAACCTATTTATTACGTAACTCTATCGATTATGTCAAGACAGTCAAACCTGGAAAATATTAGAATATACAAAATTATATTTTTACCATGACGGCAACATCATTCATAATAAGCGTTTCTGAATAAATTTTAGTCCGGTGCCAACTTCAAATTTGATTAATATTTCGAATTGTTCTTCAATAACGAACGTACTGCATATAAGTTTTGAAATTGTCCTAATAGTTCCTAACGGTACAATAAAATATGAAATAAATTATATATTGCAGTTGTTGTGCGAACTACCAGCTCTTTATACTGTGGATTTCATGTATCGTCTGTCTCGAAAATGTCGAAATAAATATATTTTTTCAATAATTATAACACTCAGCATATTCCAACGAATATAGGACCATTTATTGCATAATCATGCAGTTAGCCAGTTAATTACATGTATCATATTTGTGGTTTAATCAGATTATAAATGTTTCCGGCGTCTACTTAATTTCCATTAAATATCAATACATTTTTCTAAAGAGATGCAAATCTTAATTGAAGAGAACTAATCCAAGTGTAGATTAATATATTTCTGAAAAGTTACTTTAGCCTTATACACGTTGTATAACAATATTCGGCATCACTTTTATTGCTAATTGCTGATGCAATAAATGCTAAAAGTGAAAAGTTTCTAAATTGAAAGAAAATAACATTATTAATTAAATATGAGGATTTATAAAATATTATCTGCTATGTTTATCTATATCAAGTAAAAAGATTACTATGTTACATCACTATTAACAACATAAGAAATAGATAGTACCCACATATATATCCAAACATTTGATTTCTAAGTATATGCAATTAAATTATTTAGGAATATATTACAGCTGATGAGGAATTTGCATGGAATGAAAACGTGAAAAAATTGAAAAATATGGTTAAATATTATGCAATGACATTTCCTTGCATAGTACTGGTACACAAGAAATTGGGGATCCATCCTAAAATATTTATACAAATGTACGAAAAAATTATATGCTCTTTAATTTTATCCGGAGAAGAAATTTGGGGTGATAAATGTTATCAAAAATACTTCAGAGACAATTTAATTAGTATGTCCAGACCCTTTCTAATAAAGATAACAGAAACTTATAGAACAGTTTCAAACGATCTTCTGTATGTGCTATTTGGACAAATTCCACTGTTTGTACAAGCTACAAATATTTCAGAAAATTTAAAAATTATAAAGAATTCAGATTCCTTCGACTCAAATATTGATTGGACGAATTTACCACACCCAGCAGAAGAATTACCAGAAATAGAGACATGGTAGAGAAATACTGATACGCGCACTGACACCTTCGAAGGCATTATTGCCATCTTTACAGATGGTTCTAATATTTGAAACGAAGTAGGCGCTGCATATGCTATTTGGGAAAATTGCTTAGATACTGAACCAATAATGAAAAAATCTTTGAAACTTCCAGAATACTGCTCAATCTGTTAAGCTGAAATTCAAGCGATAAATCAAGCTCTATCTGATATTTATGACAAAGAAACATTTATCCATTCAACCGTTATACATATCGTAAGTGATTCTAAAGCCTAATAGGAAGAATTATAATAAGTCTGTTGTTGAGACAAATCGAAAATTATGTACAGTAAGCGCTACATCGAACGTGAAACTACACAAAGGGGATGAACTCGTACAGTAGTGTCGTAGACAATCTAGCCAAACAAGGAGCAGCAAAGAGTGGCATCGGCGAAATATTTATTATAATTATTAAAGGACCTGTAACGAATGTGGAGCTGAGGGTACGGAGGGTAATGATAAAAAAATGGCAAAATGAATACGACAAATATGTTATTGAAAATAAAAAGGCAAAATTTTCTACGAAAGTTAAAACAAAAACATATATTTCTGATAAATATGTGAATCAACTGATCTCAGACCACGGAAATTTTGAAAACTATTTTAGTAGATTTAAATTGAAAGATACTGAAGGATTTTGCGTGTGTGGACAAATAGAAACATCAAATCACATATTATACAAATGCCAGAAGGAAACAGAATAAGAGCAAGATATCCTGTAAACAAAAATGGCCATGTAAGGAGTCGGTATTCCTTACAATGTAATTCTGATAATTATACTTCCAAAATTTCGATTAGTCGTCTCCTCAAAAGTTCTAGGTTAAATATTATAAACACTTAAAGCACACAGCAGGGTTGAAGTTTATAGGCACAGAGAAAAGAGTTGTGCAAAAACCTCTCGGTTAGCACTTGGAAAGTTGGATTATACAAAATATGTATGTAGCGGTTCATCTTGCTTGCGAATTACAGAAAGAAAATAATACAGTAAAGGTTTATCAACAAAGCAAGAAAATCATCATGATTTTGATTATAATTTCAAGGTTTACTACAAATTTGTACTTTATGTCCTTTTTTGTATCACGAAAAATATCTAGTATAAAGAATATTTCGGCGTTTTTAATATAACATACACTGAATGTTCCTCATCAGCATCCTTAGATTACGGAGGCAGGGGAATTTTGAAGTGCTGTGTCTAAATGGAAATAATAAAAAATATATCAGGAGGAAGAATATCTAGTTATCTACAATTGCAGCATTGATATAAACAGTAAGGAATGGGAAACAAAATAATTTGAAGGAAACACTTCTACGTTCTAAACACTTACCGAGAGTGAGCGAATGATTTATACATCCTCCAAAGAAATACGCAGCCAGAAATATTACTCTCCATGAACTATCTTTTATGAGAAAGCACATAATGATTTGAGTAACAACACAAGCTGAAACTTCCCATTTGAATCGAGGATCAGCACCAAAGAGTTTTTTGATTTCTGGATATTTCTCTAAAATAAAAAAAAAATACATTATCATAAATTTCCAGTAGGAAGATATTTATGTTGAATACTTAATGAGAATCTTTTCTCTTCTTTCTGTGTGTGGATGTTTGTGTTCAACCCAATGAAAATCAGTTCTTGACACATGCTGACCCATGGCTTTGGATAATAATGCTAGAAGTTAATGAGAAAATTTAATTGAACGAGTTTAGCGCACTAGTATTTAATTATTTGCTCACAGTCACGTATACCTGCTTTTCAAATTACACCTTATCAAAGAGTAAAGTCATACGCTTACGTATATCCAGATAAGATAAGATTTTTTTTTTTTTATATTTTCGGAAATTCAATATCTATTTCCCTTTTTGTATATTCACTCTAGTACCGTAACAACTGACAGTCTATGAGTCATCTATAGAAAGCTATCTGATTTTTTAGACACCTTTAATATGAAAAGCTTATCATTTCCTATCGTTACACATGCGCTTCAGACTTGTTGAATTAAGTTCTAAACATAAAAATAAATCCTAATGGTTTTACTTCAAATCGATTGCTTGTGTAGAATAAAGTACAACAACAACAAAAAGCATCATTTGTGTATTTTCCTACCATATGGCGACATTCAGGAAAGTAATAACGTTCTTCTGCTTTTTATTATATATATAATTACATGTATAGTATAAATGCAATGCCAGTGATTCTTCTCAAATGTTTGTTACATACTTGAACACAAGGTGGCATCAGAGATTACGTATGGCTGAACAATTTTTTTTTTTTTTTTGTCGTGCAAATCGTATAAAAATTGTACACAACCAGCATAGAATAATAAAGCGTCAGGTACGCTTTATTATTCTATGCTGGTTGTATCTCACGTGTGCATTACAATATACGTAATGCACACGTGAGTATCTCACGTGTGCATTACAATATACGACTATTTTTTTTTATCCAATATCTTGTACCGTACACACTTTAATTTTCCTACCAAAAGTATTGCACGTAACTCTCTACATGCTGTGCTGTATTAGTTAACTGATGCTAATAGAGCTTTCTTTTTTCGCACTTTTTAGCAGTTGTGTGACTGCTAAATTCATTTGAATTGAAAAATTGTTCAAGGTGTTCTTCTTACAGTAGATGCTAATATTTGCTTCATTTACTGCAATCTAGGGATAACCACAGTCGTAGTCAATCTTCAAAATAAATGATCAATCGCTGAGAAGCCACATCCAGTTTTTATGAAACTGCAGTAGGCAAATGAAAACCAGCATACAGGAGAACACTGTTTTTTTTTAAATATTTGAAATAAAAAAAATACAGTAGTATTAACTATTATAGTAGAGTTTTAATAATGACTACTGTATATACATTGTATGATTGCAAAGTATTTCATATTTCTGCTAAATATAAAACAAGACCTTAACTTTGCAATATATAATAAATTATAAATATTACCACGCCGATATATGGTAAATAATAACAATATATAGTAAATGCTTACAATTTTATGGTAATAATTTAAATTCTCCTAAATACATGCTGCGCCATTCGACATATGTTAGTACATACGTAGTCACAATTTACTAAATATACGACATATGTTAGTAGTCACAATTTACTAAATCTGCACGCTTATTTATATATCTGGAGATTATTTATAAATTAATTACAATTTATTAAATCCTCACGTAAGTCACGTTTATTTATACGAGGTGGTATTACAGCAAATGCTGCTGGCAGCAAATGGAAACACGAGATAAGTTTTATAAGACGCAAGTAGGCCTATTAGTTGTGCATGGATTGGACAGTTGGCAGAAAAGTCCTTTTCATAGAACCACCGTGAAGCTAGTTCAAACTATATTGACAAATTTTTCGTTAGAAGAACAACGTGTATAATAATCAACACTTTTCTCGACTTGTGTGAACTAGCACCTGTCAAAATTCATCACCTGTTGAGTGAGAAATGTTAATTGAGTAAAGGACGTGAAAAAACATGTGATTGTTTTAGAGACAGTTCAAAGAAGGCAAATAATTGAAGCACATCAACTCGCCCCCATCACCAAAGAAATTTCGTGTGACCGAATTGTTGTGATGTCAGCATTCTACAATTACTGAATTTTATTAAAGTCAGTCTCATTTCTTTTCTTTTTTTCTCTTACGCTGCTTCATTTCTTAATTCATATTTCGTTTATTATATATCATTGTTAATTTATTCATCCACAATAAAGCTACCTTTTCCAATTCTCAATAAGATTTGAAAATGAATCTTGTGTGCATGACCTCACTAATCGCAGAAATTAGGCTCCTGTGGGCGCCAAATCGTACAGTATCTCACGTGTGCATTACAATATACGACTATTTTCTTTTATCCAATATCTTGTACCGTACACACTTTAATTTTCCTACCAAAAGTATTGCACGTAACTCTCTACATGCTGTATTAGTTAACTAAAAATATACTTAAAACAATAATAATAATAACATGCAGTATGAAGTAATCACATACGACAAAAGAATCATGCCCATGTCTAGTGTTACCATAAATCGAACAGGAAGAGATAGGAGACAACGCAGATTTTGAAGTTCTTTTTCATAACACCAAATTTAGATAGCATCATTGTGCAAATGAATACTAAACAAAATATATCACCAAAAATAACTTGCCGACGCAATGTTTCATGTGCAGATGTACTGTATGTTTTGAAATGACGAAGCATAAATAGAAATTCTCAACAAATGGTATGATTTTTAAATTGGGAAAACGCGTATACATAATTACATATTGAACACATAATTACATATTGAAATATTCCACCGAATACCAGATGAACAGAATCTATTAGGGGCTTAGGGCATTACTTTTTCCTAACTGAAACCCATGCCCCAAATCCCCCGATTTAGGAGAAGATAGTGTTTTGAAGAGTTCATAAATGTTGAAAGAAACTCAACTACTGGATCCTGCTCTCCTGATATTCTGTGCAATACTCAATTACGTATAATTATAAAAATACTTTTCGATTAACTGCAGTACGCGGAGGAAGTATATACGAGAGTTAGAACTCGAAGCTGGCAATGAAGCTCGAGCGGACGGGGAGCTGGAATTTGTTATTTCATTTAAGATTAGAAGTATAACCTTTACGCAGTTTGTAGCACAATTTCCTATATTTTACTCTATTTCTCTCCGTTTTGTTCATCTTTCTTTGTATGTGCTGAAAGCTCTCAGGCTGTAATACGATTTTCCTAAATAAGGAGAGCTCTTAGAAATAAATTATTTCCGTAACTGCAGTTTTCAAACCCAGGCTGGTGTTATCAGAGTAAGAAGAGATTCTACTTGCCCGCCACTTTCTAGGAAAACAGAACCAAAGAAATGTTCAACAGTAAAAACTGAAAGGTCGAGCGAAATGAGAGTCGAATTTCTTTTCAATTTTTTTCAGTACAATGTCTGATGCAGCTATTAGGGTAATTTAATTATATTGCTGAGATATAGACTCGGTTTTATATGTAAGAAAAATAAAATTTGAACATTTTGAATTAGAAAGTATGAAAACCCGGACATTAAAAAATTCGTCCAGAGCAAGGGCACCCTCAAGAAGAGAACGTGTCCGGCTAGACCGGATGTATGGTAACCCTATCATGTCACTTTTCTTTACCATTTAAATTATTCAATCCATAAATGAATACTTCTGTAATAATTGAAAAATATCATTTCACTATATAGGCTATAGTGATCATTAATACAGGCATTTCAGGCAATGCTCTGCTATAAAGGTTTAAATGTACACAACTACAGCTATGTATAGCAGTTACGAGAATATTAAATATATAAATAGCGGGGAAATTGAAACCTCGCACGTAAAGTCGATGTGCGAAAACACGCTATTATGCAGATATGACAAAATAAGTATTTATATTTTTCCATAAAAGGTATTTGTTCACTTACCCCGTACTACTCCTTCTACTTCAAAAGCATAACTAACAATGGCAATATGTTGTGGATTTATCTGTAATGTGAATGTACTAATATTTTACATATACATTTAGATCATATGTTAATCTGTTAGTGACTGGAGAGCTGTTTTTGCTGTAATGATTCGGCAATTCTGTACTAATGAATTATTTTATTCCTAAAACTTTTTTTTTGTAAACTGCTGAAAAGCAATATAGAAGTGAATTTTCTTTTGTCATATAATGTCTTCTACAGTGTTTTTTAACGATAAAGAAAGTCAATATTGAAATATCCGGTATACTGTCCTTGTTGGAATATGAAGAAAAACTGTTTTGTTTAGTTTCTGCAGTGGGGTATATGTTGAACTCGTTATAGGCAGGAAAAATGAATTGGAGAAAAATATGATTAAATTAAATAGTTCACATAATTACAGTTTTCTCAAGATTTTCGTTGTTGGAAAAGTGGACACTCATGTGTAATAAACGACACCCAGCAGCCGAGCAGCGGTATAATAACCATTAATCTGTGTATACTGATAATTATAGTGACACGTACAGGGTTAAGTGCGAGATAGAACGTCGTGTGTGTGATGTCCGCCTGACCAAAAGCGGACCCAGGGGGGAGAGATCGGGGGGCCCGTCCCCCATTGAGATTTCTCATCATGCAAAACTGATTATTCTGAAGCAATGTACAAATATTTCGTTGAAAAATGTAAAAAATTTCTCTTCATGGATAAAATTTTTGGCCTTCGCCTCGCTCGGGCTATTTCCACCAGACTTTTCTTGAAATTTCTGGGTAGTTCTTAAAAAATTCGCGTTCAAATTGTTCATTTTCCTATAAAACGTACAAATTTTCGCTCTCGCTTCGCTCGGACAAATTTTTAAATTATTATATACTTTTACTTTAATTTCGGGCCCCTCCATTACAAAATCCCGTATCTGCCTTTGCGCCTTGCACACGACCGCAGAAACAGCCTGGTGGCCTTGCACACGGCCGCTAGAACTTCGGAAAATTATACCCGACGAAGCGAGGGCGATTTTTTAACACTTTAGACCAAATACGCACTTCTATCGGAGATTTCTAAACGGAATAGGTCTAATTTCAACATTTTATAAAACAAAAACAAAATGTCTTTTACGCTTTTTCCGTAATGTATTTGCAGTAAACAACCAGAATCGAGCACAAGCTCATACTTAGGTGCAAAACTAAAATTAAAACGTAATACTAATTAAAATAATCAGGCCCGACGAGAGGGGGGGGGGGAGCCGGTAAAAATTACCGGGGCCCGGGCCCCAAAGGGGACCTAGACCCTAATAAAAAGTAAAAAAAAAAAAATGAAACTAAATGAAAACAAAATATTGAAAAAGGAAAAAAATTCCGAGGCCTTCGGGGCCCGGGCCTCGGTATTTTTAAATTTTATTTTATTATTTTTTCAATAAACCGCTTTTTAATAAAAAAAATCACCTCTCTTTGTAAATTGTATATTGATATCTACACACAGAAAGAATTTTAATCGATTAAATGTTAAAACGGGGCTGGGGCCTTTACTATACCGGGGCCCGGCTCGGCTCTCGGCGGCCCTGAAAATAATACACAAAATAAATTGATCAAATAATAATAAAACTAAACTTCGGTATAATGTTCTCTTCTCTACACCGTTTCAGAAAATAAATTCGGTTATTTGTCCTGTCCAATTTTACACGTATACGTAATAATTTAACTGTTCTCAATTGATTAGCGAAATGAATTTGTAATAGCACTAAACGAGAATACGGAATTATTGACAATTTATAAAACAAGAACAAAATGTATTTGTACGCTTTTTCCGTGATTTATTTACAGTAAACGACCAGCTTCCAGCACATGCTCATCCTTAGGTATACCACTAAAATTAAAATTAAACACTAATTTTCTCGTTTTTGTTTCCTGCTTCTTTGCCATTCACACTTTTTTTCGTGGATGAGTGGAGTTAGCTCAAGCTCTCCCTGAATATGTGCCTATAGACCTATACCTAAACCGGAACATGATTTTCTTCGTCCAATTTTAATGATTTTGATTGTATTTTTTAATGTTTCTCTAGAAAGTGGTGTCAGGATACAGGATACACATTTCTTCTTTACACGAAAGCGAGACAAATGTGCTTCCGGAAGCTGCTTCTCCAGAACACAAAACCAGACTACCTGTCTTGAAGTCTCCGAAAAACTGGATCGTCTAGTGGATCTATAATTATGAATCCTTTACAGGGCAGGGTATTTTTTTATTGTGCAGTGAAACACAAAATGTGCAGTTGTAAAATGGTTTGAGCGGTTCTAATATCTCATTTGTGTAGTTGTAAAATAGACATTTAAATCCCAAAATTCAAAATATGTGATGTTTTATAAAACAAAATGACAGTTTGAAAAGTAACGAAACAGAGCAAATTTTCCGCATTTTAAAACACTTTTTTTTCTTCGCTCGGTCCGCTCGCAAAATGTCAATGATCATATTGTTTATCAATTGAACTCTCGATAATATACTACACCTTTAAGTTATTTGGTTCTTCCAGAAACTAACAATTTTTTGGGGGAAGATTCCTAATTAAATAATCATAAAACTAACTTGGCTTGTACCCTTGATAATTTATTAAAAGCAACTAAAACTGCACTCTCCTACACTTGTGTTAAAACACACATACAATTATTAGAGAAATAGAAACGCAAATCTAAATTTGGAAGATTATTTTCATTCATAACTTAACAAAATTTTATAAGGAAATTAATATAATGAAGTGCTATATATTGTTGCTAGAGAATGAAACTTTAGAGGCAATTTGTCCTCAAACAATTATCTATAATAATATTTCCAAAACATAATAAATTGAAAACACTTACAGGTATAAGGTACGATTACCACAGTATGGTTCCATAATTTATATATTTAGATTAGAAAAATGCAAAAGTAACGTAAATCGCCATAGAAGTTTCTGATGTTGAGTAAGCTTATTTCGTATTTTGAAAAACAAAATATTACATTAAAGAAAAGAGATAATTATTGTAATATAAGACCATTAGGAAGCACCGTTTGCATTTCGTATGTTTGAGTGTGAATAAAGCAGAATTTATCATATGAATGGAATCAACGTTTTGCACGGATATCATGTTATGTTCAGTTAAGAAAGCATAAAATATTAATTCAACAAATTACGGTATCTATATAAATTCATTCTTTCCCATTTTCATAAAATGCACATATTTTTTCAATAATTAATCTACAAATGTCGGTTCCTTAAAAGGTGTGAAATCTCAGAATCAACAAACTCTGTCTCTCTCCTATGGTTAAAAATAAATAGACCAAAAGTAAAAGA
>JAQFYR010001338.1:0-10289 GCA_034694985.1 Campodea silvestrii
GAAATATTTAAAGCCGTAAAATATACTCAATTCCTGAGCACAGCGAGGGTGAAATTTTTTACGTTTTTTAATCAAAATTTGCTAATTTAAAGGATTTTTTTAGATTTTTTTTATTTTTTTTTACTTCTATTTCTTCCTATTTTTACTTCTACATGGCAAAAACCATAGCTCACCAGGTGCAAATGTGCATTAAATCATGAAATTTAGGAAATACTGCAAGAAATTAACACCGATCGAAGCGAGGGCGAAATTTTTTACGTTTTTAGAGCAAAATATGCAAAATTTTGACATAGTTGATGTCTTCCATGGGGGGGGGGTTAACCCCCGTAACCCCCCCTTGCGTACGCCACTGTATATTGTTCCCAACTATAGGTTTGTTAGTTAACAGTTGAAAATAGTTGAATTTATTGGATCAATTTAGTGTTTGGCACTGAAACTTAAAGTTTGGACTGCTTCTGTAAAATCAAGATAGGAAAATACAAGAATGCAGAGATATGTTTTATTATAATAAAGTAGATTATTTATGGTTAATCGGTTTATATATACTTATGTGTATACACGTTTTACAGTTATGATTTCGTTATAATATAGGTTTTCTCTGGTCATTCTCACTACATGCAGGCTTTTTTAATGACTTCATGTGCAACATGAAACCGGAAACCCTGTAAGTTGTACCTAAGTGATATAATTTATGCTGTTCTTAGTTTATCACTTTATCCATCATAACCTATGTGTTTTAAATAGCCAAAACATGTCAGCAAATCGGATTGACGAAATTAATATGGCGAAACAGAATCAATGACTTTGAACGCCCAAAATATGTAAAGATTACCTACAATTCTCAACGTTAGTATAACATTGTACTCTCAAGAATTCTAAATATTTCAAAAGGATAATATAGAAGCAAATATCATAAACATTGGAAATTAATTGCGAAATTAGTCATTTCAAGATGTTAGGTTAAAAAAAGAAATTATCTTATATAAGTATATTCATTAACATCCTCCAGTTTTTCGATTTGTAAGGTTTGCAAAAGTGCTATACAGTGTGCACAAATAATTTAAATGTGAAATACAGGTAGTACACAATAGCATTATTAAACTTCTCTGACTAAACAGCTTTTGACCTTTACAAATACATATACAATGTACGTTTTATATACTCCAGTAAGTTCACCATCGTCGATGTTCTAAAGTATTCCAAAATTATATCTCAAATTAAGTAACTATAAATAAAACTAATTTTCTCGAGTGTTCAAAAAACTTTATGGCAAAATTCGTATTAAAACTGCGCTGCATATTTTTTTTCTAAAAATAAAAATAAAAAAAACGGTTTTGTTCGATTTCAGTACTTTTGGTGGGTTCGTCATGAGCCGCGGCTACATCCGCGCCTGGTCCTATATATTTTTTATACCGTAGATATTAAGTACATTTTTTACTGGAACTATGTTGTATTATTGTGTTATACATCTATGAGGGTCACTAGATACGTTATCTACCTACATATGAATGAACACATTTAGAACAAAATACTTCTTTATTGTTTTTTAATATAGTCTTCTATGATCTCGGTGCACTTGCTCCATTTGCTGAATATTAAAAAAATACCAGAAAAATAGAACTCACTTCCTGGTATTCAAAATAACCTCTTTTAGCCCTACTACATCGAGAAGTGGTCGAGGTAGATTATTTATCTAGTGCCCCTCGTATGTATGCAAAGTAATACAACTTATGAAGTTTTTTTAAACTAAGTGAAAATAACAGACTTGAAAGTTTGTACATCACAGCGTAGTTTGAGGGTATGCTGCGTGAATTTTGCCTTTGAGATGCAGCTTTTATCTGTAAAATCGTTTCATTAAAATATATGGCAATTAATAATACTTATCAGACTTACAGACAGCTACATGCTGTACATCGTCAGTCAAGTCGGATGACTATTTAAAGTCAAAAGTCTTTGGATTAGCGGTATTTTCTTTTTTCTTTTTATTTTGGTACTTTTCTCCATGTAAGACAATGTATACATGATCATGCTTGAAGATAACAATACAGTATATATGCCTTTTTAGAGCATATACGAACTCAATTTGGAGTTCGTTCACTATACATTCATATTTTATTCCAACACTCCAATGTAAAATCTCGAAAGATAAACTTCCATTTTCAAGAAGACAGGTGTGCGAATTTGACAGTATACAAAACAAACATGAATGTATATGTACTAAATGTAAGCTGTATGCCGAGGAAATTGAGGATCAGAATAATATTTGAAAAGCGAAATACACAAATTTTAAATTGAGATCCAAAGTGATTGGCCAAAATGTCTGTACAATGTAGGCCTACATTAATAAATGATATAGTATTATTTTATGGTTATATGTAATTACATGAGGAATTAGAAAGTGAAATTATGCTCATAAATATATAATGTTATACACCAGAAGGCAGTGTTCAATGATTTACCATTACATAACAACATTATATATGGATTTCAATTATGATTTGGTGCAAATGTCTATTATATTTAGATTATCGATGTATTGATTTTAGTGTATGTACTACAGGAATTACATGACTGTGATTATTAAGCAGAAATACCCAGGTGCAAGAGTTACAAGTATATGAGTTTACTGGTAGCAAAGCTTCAGAAGCACATCTATAAGAAGCTTGAGAGAATGTATTTTCAAAAAATATAGTTTGAATATAAACAAACGCTCTAATAATTCTAGGGACCTTAGAACTAAAAACATTCGACAAATTGTTCCGTAGAAACTCTAAAAGAGTGTAACCTAAGGTGTATTTGAAAGCCTATATGTACTGTACATGTTTAACCTCAATAATTTTAATCTTTTAAGTAGTTATGACTCCTGGTATAGTACTTATATTTCACTCTTTACCTATCAGACCATATAATAGAAAAATGAAAAACGGCTTCTGCTTCATAAATAAATGTGAAATACGATAACACAACTCATGGAAAATAATAATACCAACATGATGAACACACAATCGAGAGGTTGCTATTGACGAACATGATGTTTCATAATTCTACTTTGATACTCCATCGCGTGTGTAGAGGCAATGTAATTAATTAAGTTAACGCTTACATAATTTCGTTTTTTTTTTTTTTTTTTTTTACTCACAGTAAATGTTCCATATCTCATAAATGACAGTTACTGCTTTGCTTTATTACTTTTAAATTTTTAGTATTCGAAAGAATAATGGTGAGGTAGTAGTTTTATATTCTTGTGTTACTGCAATAGCTTCGTACTATTGTGCAACTTAAAGTAGCCTATACGCTTAAGTTTATGTAATTATCTAGTTTAGAAGTACTTACGAAGTTTCAAATTATTTTTTATAGAAATTGTAACGTAGTGTGGTCATCGAATAATAGCGAAGCGTATACTTATTCGGTGGTGTGGTATCTGAATTTTGATACGGGCGTTAAAAATACATATTTGTGTTATAAGCTCCTGGCCTCCTGTGCATAGTTCAGCGTTCCCATATACATTATGACTTATGCGAATGTAATATATCACCCTCGACATTTGTTAAAGCTCCCACACTGGTATAGTAGACATTATTTTATGTACCGCAAATTTTGAAAATGTTTCAAAATCGCCTTTGCTAAGAGATGGCGTGTCCTAATGTCGAAGTGAAAACACTGAATATATATTACATACTTTGAAACAGCTTCAAATATCAACTACAAGAAGATAACATTCGCTGTATTTAAATCGTGGAATATTTATGATCTGTCCAGAGAGGAAAGTAATCGATTACAAACATTTTTATAAACTGTAGTTTACCACAACACCAAAAGTATAAGAGAGTTCGCGGCACTATACAGTGTGTGTCTTTCAATTTAAAACATTTAATTTAAACGAAGTATATAATAATTATTTTTTTTAGAAAACCTCAAAACCGTGTTATCTAAATTTTACAGTTATAGAAAATTAAGAGCACCTACTTTCGGCAAAGACAACTTTTTCTTCGATGTTAATTTATATAAACTGCAATAACTAACTAAATGTCAGTCAATACGTACTGCCAATAATAGTCATTCCATATACACCTAGAAGCACTTAAGGTAACGTTTATTACAATCTGCTGTTGTATGTAACACATTAATCATCGCTGGGGCGGAGTGTGGCCATTTTATTTACTTCTATTTCAGAGTTAAACCTATAGTACCATACAACGACATTGAAAATACTATAAAGATTAATCGTGGTACAAATAACACGTACTTTTTTTATATATATAATACTCTCTAAAATACCCGTACTTTTTTATATATAATTTTAGTTGCTAAGGACACTTTTTCCTAACGAGACAATATTTATGTAAGTGATTATAATCACTCTGTATAGTCATGCAGAGAAATTAAGAAATGCTTGACTTTAGCATGGTATACGCGATCAGTTGTTCCCCTGCAGTTGTTCTCCGGTCAATTCTATACCGGTCATTTGTTCCCTGTTCATTTCGTCCCCTATTCATTCATAAATTTTGGTGATTTAATTTTTGAGTCTCGTAACGATACTTTTGTACCTTTGCTGCACTTTGGAAACAAGTGTTGTACACGGCTCTACGGTTGAAAAATGTCAAGTCTGAATAGGTTAGGTCAGATTAGGTGTCGTATTACACTACGGTTGAAAAATCTACATTTGAAATTCGATCGCGATAATAAAATCCAGTTCTTACGTGTAATTGCATATAACATACATCAGTTTTATTATTCTGTACACATTTACTTCTTCATTATATTCACTCAGGAAATACATGACTGCATATACTCTAGGTCGAATATTTGAGTTCAGTTTTTTGCTGGAAATTGGATTAATCGTATGATTGACAAAACATGCTGGGTTGTGACTTTGGCGTATAGTAACGGAGCTTAGTCACTGGCAGTAACCAAAAAATATATTGTCGGGGACAAAATGCCCGGGGATCATTATACTCATGGGACGAAATGACCGCGGAACAACTGAACTAGAACCCTTTAGCATATTTGTATTTAATTATTACATGTTCAAATTACATGTGAGTGAGAATTCAATCTTTTGTTACTATACTTTGTATGAGACACAAACTGTACTATTAGAACGTTCTAATTGGTTACCTTCTGTTTTCACTCTTACAATACAATACAGAAATTATAATCATATCCATGTCCTTGTTTGTGAATTTGGATTCTCTTCTAAAATTTTCTCTATAATTAATATGATCCAAACAAGGAAACTCGGGGTAAACTATTGTACCTTACACAAACGAAACTTGATAATAAATTTAAACATTAATTTCACGCTTCTGGAACACAAAACTTGATCCATTTCTGTATAGAATTTTATTACACAAAAATATTTGTATTTTACATACACCGGTAACCATAAACTTAAAGATTAGATTTTGCGGTTTATTCTCTACTTGTACATTGTAATATATAAAGCTAGTGGTGTGCAGGAAATATCATGAACCATTTAGCAGGTTTCTGTCCATCATACGAATGTTGAGTTGGAAACTAAACAGAAAGGACAAAGAGCAGAGAGAATGTGAAACAGACATATCAAAAGTAAAATATATATTTCCATTTGTGAATACATTGCTAGGGAGAAAGAAATGGTAAAGGTCATCAACATTTGTTCATACGTACTGTACCATTTGTGCTTTACTTTTATACAGTTTTGTACTGTAGTTGGTTTTTCATACTGAAAATGTTTTGCTGATGTTGAGTGTTAGCTCCCCTTGGAAAAAAATGTCAGTTTGAGCTGGAGATTGTTATGACGATAACTATCTACACTTTACATCACTTATAATTAAAGTCCTATTCGGTTATCAAACTAACAACTGAGAAGACTCTAAAGAGGTTCCTTAGCGTTCCTTGAAGAGGTGTGACAAAGTTGGCATCGATTAAAGTGTTTTCTTTTAATCCTGCATGATACCTACTTTAAAGTTATACATATCCCTATCTCGTATTATGAAATAAGGATTGCTGTCATTATATTGTTCAGTATTCATTCTTGCTAAAATTCAACAACAGATTTAAAAAGCACAAAGTCGTAGAAACAAGAAGTACCAGTTATATTAAATTAGCAAAGGTTATTGGAACATATTGTGATTTATTAATTAGAAAAACGTTAAAATATAGTACAAGAATAATATTGTTTTTATCTATTTTTATTTAGAGATATAAATTCTATATTTAGGCATGGGAATGGGTTCTTGGATTTGAATAAACACCATCTAAAAATTGTAATTATGCTTAAAAAGCAATTCACCATGTCAATTTTTTTTCACAAAGTCTGTAATCGATTATTCAAAAATACGTTATGCCGTGGGCGTGGGAAAAATGGGGCGTGGCTACTCTGCTATAATATGACGGCAGAACTATGTAAAAAAAAAGTAGGCCATTTAACAACAACATTACTGTACGAGTGTTCCATATAGATACCTAGAATTTTCGTCGGGGAGCCACGTGAAGCGATGTTTGATAGCATTTTTCTCGGTAAAAGTTGGTGAGAAAATGAAAAAAAATGTGGGTGATCTATCGAAATTGTGTAAACTTCGAAATTACAGAATGAAAAAAATGTTCCCATATCCTATTAGCTATTTTCAGACTTTAACTAATCAAATATGTAATTTATTTATATGTAATATTAATATTTCGTTAGGGAAGTTTTTATATGAAATCATAATGCATCAAGAAAAACTTTATTCTCATTCAGAAAACAGATTTAACAACAATCTGTTTCATTATAACAATAGTCCTTTCCATACTCATGCAGCACCGTAGTAAGAAAATAATATTCCTCAGTACTTTTCTTCTTTTACTTATTTGAACTCTGATTATCAGTTAGATTCATCGGGAAACTTACATACTTATCAGATGAAATAAGAAATTGTCTTTACAATATTGACAAACGTCTTTATTGATATTTTCTATTCAGCCATAGCACTGTAGAGAAGATTGTTTATGTCTTTTGTAGTTTTGAGATACATTTATCGGAACCTCATTTCATGTTGCACGATGCAACCATTATAAAAAATATAAAACCTAATTTATCTAATTTTTCACATAATGAGTACTTCTAATTTCATATAATTAGTCATACTGGACTATGGGGAGTGCTTACCAGTGTGATATATCGATTATCCAACTAGATGGTTTACATAATTTACTTCATGATATTATAATTATATATTTCCCTATACATTGACACCAGATATACTGTAGGACCTGCTCAGCTCACATTGAGTCAGTTCGTATCTAAATACACAAAGAGGAGGTGTCGTTCATTCGCAGATTAAAGTTAGTAGCACACTACGTCGGATCGGTTCGAAGAGTGAGGAATTTTCTTTACCATTAAGTTAAATGGGAGATTTATTCCGTTCCGATCCGATCCGACGTGATATGTGGTCTTCCACATAAAAATATTTTTGGTCGTTTCCTTTCATCCATTCCGATCCGATCCGACGTAGTGGGTGAGAAGTTTTAGACCATAAATTTCCCTCACCCGCGGGTATAGGTTAAGAATCTTGATAAGGTGGCAAGGTTTGTACTATTTTTTAATATAAATGGAGCTAATTTCAGTGTTAAATGGTATCATGTTAATGTGAAATGGGCGTACCTTTCAGTATTCGTCCGTTACCCGGTGAGGCAAAATCATAGCCTAAACGGGTGATACTAACGTCGTGAGATTTATTAAAACTACGTTAATTATAGTACAAGGAAGCATCGTGATAGAATCAAACTTATTTAATTAATGGCGTGAATAAAATCTTAAAAAATACATTAAAATTAATCATGTTAATGAAATGTACATCACTTTTTGGCTACTGTCAATTTATTTTAATTATCAAGATTTTGTTTATCGTAAGTAATGCCGTAACTAATGCTAATGAGATGCATGCAGGGATGCATGCATAAAAGAGACGTAAAAAGGTTTAGTAGCAAATTTTGAAGTTATTCATAAAACTGAAGGATGCTATAGTGATTCTGATGCACTGATGCTGTACGTGCTATAAAAATACAATAAGAAAATGCTTTATATATTCCAAATTCCGTACCTCCTATAGTAAGCGTATAGTTGCAAAGCTAATACATAGAAATAGAAAATAATTGAAGTATCAGGTACCATTGCACACCACGTCGGATCGGATCGAAATTTTCTTTACCATTAAGTTAAGTGGAGAATTTATTCCGTTCTGATCCTATCCAACGTGATGTGCGGTCTTCCACGTATAAGAATGCCTACGATATTTTTTGTTCGTTTCCGTTTCGATCCAATCCGACGTACTTGTTGAGAAGCTTCACACTATTTTATGCATACAGCCCAATAATGTGTTTACGACTATTCAACATTGTTATATTCATTCTACATGGTACTTCTACCAGCAACTGAACCATATACAACAATATTCTGAATCTTTTCATTGTACAGCAACACTGTTTACATTTCAAACTCCATAGATTATGACATTCAAATATATCCTTCATTCAAAATGCATCAATATATTTACAAAGAAACGAAATGAAACCTCCATTACCTTTCAGAAAAAATGCAACTATAGAATGTGATCAAACAGATCTGTACTATTTTGACACAGAAGCTTCCATTTTGAATTGTGATAAAGTAAATAGTAATAATCCATAGAAATGTTAAATTTGAGCGTAATAATAATAATAGTATACCTCCACAGCAGTTCTTCTCAAGTGACCTCCATTTTTTCTCTAAACTTGAAGGTCCCATGAGTTTCTTTTCAGTGTTGTTCATTACTTCTTAAATAATTGATTCGCTAATCGATTGCTATGTCAAAGGACTTTCATCTCAAAGGGAAACTTTACCTACTATTTTGAATAGTACAATGCAAGATTTTCATCGAAATTCATTCACTTAAAATATCTGCAAAATACGTCCGAACAGTGCGTACTTTATATTGATTTTTCCTCTCAATAATGATTAGGAACGTATTGGAAAATCAGATAAAACTGGCCAACTTCATTGAGTATTAATATATAAACAGGGATGATTTATTTACAGGAAAATTATAGTTCCCATAGAGAGAAAGTTAGGCTGTGAAAAGAGATCTGTTTCCATTCAGCATGTTTTATATATAAGTACAAATCAATTTGTGCCGAATGAAAAATTTAACTTTGCACATAAATGCAATTGAAACTTAAATACTTTAACGATGAAGTCTTAATTTCCTTTAGTAGAAAAATATTTGAAAGTTAAAGTTTGTAATTTAATAAGTCTTTATAGGTCAGTTGAAGTTTTTATTAAATATTCATTGATTTCTAAAAGTTTCGTGCTTTCTATTCGTCTATCTTGTTCTGTTCTTATCGTAGACTTTCAATGTCACAGAGGAAGTCACGACAATTGTAAACTGACCATACGTAGTATTTTAATATTTCAAAAAGCATGTAATTATATTGCATTAATTTAAGACGTTTTGTAATAGAAATGAGTCGTTATTAGATTTGAATGATAGTAGTTCCCAGTATACTAAAACACAGTTGTAGATTTTGAAGAATCTACGTAGGCTGCTCATTTCACATGATTCATGATAGAACATTACAATCAGATTGAAAAATTACTTTGAAGTGAAACTACATTTACAAATCTAGTTATGAAGGCTGTACTTCATCGTAGGGTTTCTCCTGCATGTTGGTTTTCAATTTGCAGACTGCAGTTTCGGACTGACTATGGTCTTCCATCTTCAGAACAAGTCTCGAGCACTTGCTCTGAAGATGTAACCCCATAACCATTCAGAAACTGCAGTCAGCAAATTGAAAACCAATAGCACGCAAGAGAAATCCCACGATAAAGTACACCCGTCAAACGAACCATGCAGACAGCTAACAAACATAAATTTTAGTTATGTTAAACGATGACTTCATGCATATAATTCATGCACACTCACCGAAGCACTGATCGTAGCCCAATACCACTTCGTCGTATTTCGCACAAACCGACAACATGGCCGTTTTGAGAACTATTAATGCTACATCGAGTTTGCAAGAATACAGCTGACAATTTTTTTTTTAAATAAGTTTAGACGTTTCATTTGCTTCAAGGGGTTCTGAACAATAAACATCAATATACTGATGTTGCTTGGTTGTCTGCAAGGTTCATTTGAATGATGAGAATCTTCAAGGGGTTTCACCTGCGTGTTGATTTTTCTGTTAGTGACTGCAGTTTCGGAATGACTATGGCCTTCCTCTGAAGATGGAAGTCCATAGTCATTCTGAAACTGTAGTCAGCAACAGAAAAACCAACAAGCAGGTGAAAC